>JABAJX010020056.1:0-11388 GCA_018221735.1 Termitomyces sp. K1Aa | reverse complement strand
AAAAAAAACGCAGGCAAATCACCAACAAACGGGGGGAAGTCGAGCCCCACCCCACCCCCCCCCCCCCCTTCTTCCCTCCTGTTTCCCCCCCCCCCCCCCCCCCCCCCCCCCCGGGAAAGACTCAGTTCACTTACGTGGATCCAAACTTTTAATCGACGGTTAGGAACTTACCAACTTCGAATTTCGATATATCCCTCCTCTGGTTGGAATCCCGCTGTGCACTGCTGTGCAGCTCAATTTCTCGTCATTAATCCCAATCAATCATGCGCTTCAATTGGTCCACCATCGTTGCCATTGCCATATCTATGGGGGAACACGTCGTCCTCCAGTATTCCACTGTTCAGCGGTGATACATACAGAAAAAGAAGTGCGAGTTTGCAACTTTATTGACTATTAACTCGCGGCCCCTGAACCATCGTTGAGACGACGTCAGTGTCGCGCCGCAACTACAACTTACCTCTCCTTAACTGGATAACATAACAATTATGATCTAAACGTCCGCATGATATACCCAGCGACAAGAGATACCATCAAGCCATTGGAAAGGTTTGTTGGGTTGTCACGCACGGCTTCGTATACCCCCGTTAGTGACTTTACTCCCCCTAGCTTATCCCTCATGTTACCTACCAAAAAGGCATCATGGCAACATAACGAACACGCTACCCAGTTTCACCACCTGCTGATACAGGATCAACGGTAGAGGCGAGGCGCTAGTAAGTGGCGAGGGAAAGGCTCATGGTGGCATTGAACCCCGATCTATTACCCCCTAAGGGTAAGGGAAAGGCTAACCAGACTGGACCTGAGGACAATCCATTACGGCTCGCAGTCACTCTCTCCCAACTTGAAGCCACGGCCCTCATCTTCTCACAGGCTTGCTTTACCATGGTACGGCGTTGCCAGTGACAAGAGCCAGACAGGTTTGTCAGTTCCTCACGATAAGTGTGTGACGCTGACCTGCCCTTTTCAGCTCATTCCCATTCCGATGTATCCTCATATTGGCCAAATTTCGGGCAAGTATCTACATGCCACAGATGGTAGCACAATCATGGACATGCTGCAAGTCTCCAAGCTTCGCCATCACTTGCTAATGCAGGTGAAAATGACAAACGCTGGATGCTGGCGTGGAAAAGGCAAGGCATACGGTGGCATTGAGTCCCCCATCCATCGTCCCCCCCAGTGGCAAGACTTACCGCGCGGGATTTGATTTTGGGCGCAACCTGAACAAGGTCACGGTCTAGGTCCTCCCCAATGTGGCTTGCCGCTCGAGAATAGTCAAAAGAGCTTATTAATAGGGTATCGATAAGTAAAGGACCAGCTTTTTGGCCTCCTGAATAAAGTTTGTATCGCGGGGATCAAGATCTTGGGTATGTATGTAGGAGGATCGATGAAGCGTGCCTGCAGCCATATTCTTGGTTCGGTTCTGCTAAAATCACTGGGTTATGGAAAGGACTGCCCATTTATTAATATTCATTTCCAACTCGGCAAAAGAACACTGAATGACTTAAATGACTGTTTTGATCTCCTGTCAACGCACGTCGCAAGTGCTAGTGGTCAAGTATGGAGATGATTCGGAGGCCATTAATCTTCCTCCTTTCAATACCTTCTGTTGATTTAAGTAGTGTGAGGGTCGCGATTGAGCTAGCTTCTGAGAAGTGGGAGTGTAATTGTCTATAATTTTAAATACCGGGATCGGTTTTAGAAAAATACCCTGCCTGCGGAAATTTCGGCCCCAAGTCTTCCTCGTCCGAGAACCTCTTCCCAACTGCATCGGTTTACTTGGTGTCTAGCGTTCTTCTGAATTGTTTGCCTACGATCTTACAGCCCATTCTAGCCTGTATATAGAACAATAGACATTTTTCGAGGAGGGCAATGAGGGCAATGATGGAATTTGATATGTTCGGCTTTTGCCGAACCTCTAAATATTCAGTAGAATCGGCGGTAAGGCATGTACTGGTAAGTAGTTCGGTACACCGTACAGCTAACCATCGTATGTTTCACGATAGAATCCAGTGTTCCTCATCTTAAAAAAGGCAAATCTTTTAGACCGCCACAAAACATGCACAAGCTTTAATAAAGCTTCAACTTAAAGTAGCTGAGTGGACTCCGAGTCGGACCTATACTTTTATGCTCAGGATTAATGATGGGTGTGATTTGTGTGTGGAAAAATAAACGAAACTGTTCTGAAAGTAGAGAACATCAACAGGAGTGGGTGGAAAGGATACTTAATCCAAATCATCCAATCCCGTCGAGTTGTTGTTGGATGATAGCACTGGTGGGTCTACCCGGGCCCGCGTTAGCATACCACTGACAACCAACACAAGCATATTTCGTATACTAGTTACCAAGTATGAGAAGTCGAAACACAAATAAAAACGTAGTGAATCGAGGTCCGGAGTGGGCGGGACTATGTCGGTGACTTTTAAGCTACGCTTCCACTCCGAAGCACGCCACCGATCGGTTTGATTGGATTTATCGAGTTTCAAGCTTCCATGTAGCTTCGAGCCTTATCTAGAATCATCACTCCAACTTCACACTGGTCATATTATGGCGACATTTGGCATAGACAATCTCATATATCCACAGCCTCATAATCCATCAAAAGAGTCGAGTCTACTGGAGCGCTATCTGTCACTTTCTGGTTGGCTATGTTCGAGGAAGAAGTTTGGATGTCAATTCTATACCGAGACTGAGGCCAATCGGTTTTGTTGTCACGGGGGGAGAGATCGGGTTGCTGTCGAGTAGTGTTGTATGTATTTTCTCGGCGGTCCCTTTGAGTGATCCCATGTCAACAATCAGGAAACTTTGAAGAGACCGAAGATCTATCGACCTTGCTGTGGTGTAAGTCCGATATTCCCGCCGCATTCACGCCTCTGCAAATCCATGCGCTTTCCCGATTTACGACAAAGGACTTTAAATTTTAATATGATGAATTGACGTTGAGAAAAGGAAACCCTATCTGATCAAAAAATAGTAAGAGCATTAGAGAGGGGATAGGCTATCGACAAGAACGGAAATCTCGATGTGCCATCTTTCCGTCAAGGTTGACCTGGACTTCGAGACGTCGCGCAGCAGTCGCTGCTTTTTGAGTGTCTGTCATAGCCCTGAATCTCCATGAATCCCGACGGAGTGAATAACTGATTCAGACCAATTAGAGTCTGAGAATTGAAGCGATCATTATCAAGTTCAATTGGCACTTGGTTATCTGGCACCATAAATCTCTCCGTCGGCTAAGATGGCACGTTTTGGACCCTGCTTCACGGAATCTTCTTACATATAATGAAACAACAGATAAATTCTCAAACTCTAGCCTTTTCCACCCACTTCAAGCTTGCTACTTAAAGCTTCAAGAGTCAAGACTCGGATGCCCTCAGACCTGGTGTGTGGCTTACTCCCACCGCGACTGGTGATCTATTTCCCGCTGTTTAAGCTTGTTCTCTATTATAGCCCCCTGCTCTTACCTTCCCACATTCCGAGGGAATGATGATGCATTGCACACACTTTCTTCTTTGTAGAACTGTGGCGGCCAGCGTGAGTCCAGTTTTTCCAACCCAAAATTCAACTCAAGCGTTGTTTATTGCTGTAGGTGGCACGGATACCAAGACTTCAAAGTTTCGAGAAAGTGAGACGGGTCAACTACTAGTACGCCGTTTCCGGTCTGATTTCTCCTCAGTTAGTGGGATCTTTTCAACGCCAGGGGCAGCAGCACCCTGATGCCTATAGACATCAACACATAACCACCTCCGTTATTTGTGATCTGGGGCAGACGCGGATTCTCATGAGGATGTGGTACGAGCATGATATCCTCTCGACAGCTGGAATCTCGGAGAAGGTGAGTAGTCATTTGTCTTCAAGGCTTTTGGTAGTCCATTCGGACTAAAGATATCATAGCTCCGAAGGCTCGGCCAGGTTGCGAAAGCACTTGAGCATTTGCACGAGCATGGAATAGTGCATGGGCACCTACACCCGGTATGCTAAGTTCTTAGCTCACCAAGGACACCATTAACGTCGTTATGGTTGATTAGGGCAATATCTTCGTCACTGTTGGAGGTGACGCCACCATTGTAGATGCATCCCTCCACTTACTGGCTCGAGGCCTTACACCCCTCGAATTTAGGGTGCCGGTAGACCCATCATCTCTATATCAGTCTCCAGAAGCCTTGGATTCCTGCAGAACAGTCCTACAGCCACCTTCCGATGTTTATGCATTTGCATCCATTATATATGCTGTCAGAGTCATTGATCTCAACATTTACTGTTCACCTTCAACTTACTTACCTTCATCTTAGGTCATGACGGGACGTTCGCCCTTGGACGCAAGCTCAGTCCAATCTATCCGGGACTCAATTCAAGAGATCTCGCTATTTGGACATTCACGCATTCTCAAACCGCCCATCACAGTCATCACAGACAACTTGTGGCAAATGCTGCAAAGGTGCTGGTCTTATAATCCCGAAGAACGGCCAACAATGAAAGAGGTTGTTTTTGATCTTGAAGATATATTCCTTTACATGTAGCAGATGTAACTCAGCGCTCAAATTTCAAATCTGAGCGCTGTAACGAGTTACGCACATTTTGGTACTGATTTGGGATACAAAACATGCACACTTTTCGGAAAACACGAGGGATTGGTCCAAGTTCGATACATGCAATTCGTCTGGATAAAGTCGAATACAAGGTGCATGGATAACAATAACAAGCATGATGACAACGACGAACGTAACGACTGAAAACGATGATGAAAGGAGAGGCGAGTCGGGTTTCCGTAGAAATTTCGAGGTTTGGTTAAGTATGAATGGGAGAAGGGAACGGCAAACAAGAAGGACATGAAGTTTGAGAGGTATGTAGACATTGAAGGGATGAAAGTGATAGCATGCTGGGATTTCGCTTCGACAACAAAGACAACATAAAGGATAGCAACGACGACAGAGAACTGATCTTGAATTCCCGGGTTATGCTTGAGAAAGCCCTACGAGCCTCTGCGCAAGGGCCTGAACTAATTGCGCCTCGACTCCAAATTCACGGGCAAGCGCTGCGAGGGTCACCTTATCCTCAATGTCGCTTCCGGAGCTGGGAGTGGGAGGCAGCTGTGTTTTGGCTTCGAGGATGTTGGACCCGTTGTTAGAGTTTTCACGGTTATCAGGGGTCCGCGGCTCTGATTGTGTGCTTGAAACTGGTCTAGGGCCTATATCTGGAATAGGGATAGCATTGAGTGAAGTGAAGGGTTCGAGGAATTCCGAGAATTTAGACAGCTGTTGAGCCGTGAACGCTAAAAGGAGAATTGTGAGGACCAAGAAACGTGTATCTTGCATCACGAACCATGGCAACTCAAAGCTGTCTTCACGAGCTCAGAGACGAGATCCATAGAATAGTCGTTGACATCCCCACTTTTGACGCGCGAAAGCAGTATTTGCACAGCAGCTAGAGTAAAAAGGCTATGCGTTAGAACAATCTAGATTAAGGACTTCGCAAGGAGACCAACCATAGGTAATATCTGTAATTCAAAGTGACAGCATATCAGTTTCATATTTCGACGATAATATGTTTTATCGAAGCTACACACCATACAACGTGTCCCTTACGGTCGAAGACCAGAATACACGGCTATCGATGTCGGAAGGGAACTTGCTCAAAATGCTTATCAGTGAATGGAACGGCAGAGTCGGAGCCTTGAGGAAGTGAGACTAGAGAGCGATAATAAGTTCTGAGATAATAGGGTGAAAGCGGAAATAAGGCTCACGTCAGGTTCTTTAATGAGATGCAGGAGGCCAACAACCTCATTCTCGCCAATCAAACCACCTTCCAGAGCACCAATGACCTGATCACTGTCTAACCCCGCGAGTGAAGGGTGGGAGCCATCGAACGAGCCTCGCCAAGTGGGGAATAACTGTTTTCAAAGCCGCAGTCAGCAAATGATACTCAAAACGGCTAAGTCATAACAAGATCAAACGAGAAAAGGAATTGAGAAGGCACATTAGGTGTGTCTACACCGCCTGATGCCCGAAAAAGAAGCGAAGGCCGGCGTGAGAAAGAGGTTGAAACATTCAACAGTGGCAGCAACTCCGTGAAGGCAAAAGCGATGTCTGGGAACGGCGGAGAAGATAGATAGATCATACCCAAATGGCGGACCGACGGTGGGATCGGGCATAAACTGTCAAAACAAGCAACTACGCGTATGGGAGGTGGCGTTCAACCAAAGATAAGAATGGAGAACCAATGTGAACTGTCATGCCCAGGGATATTCAAACCGAGGAACGTACGAAGAGTCGCTTGAAGTGTGAAGACAGGAGCAAACACAGCAGGGGAGCTCACGCACGAAGGTTCACGTGGGCGCTGATTTATTGACAGAAGCACGGTGGCGCGGCGATAAAAAATCATCGCCCCTCACGAAGGAGAGACGAGAAGCAAAGAAAAGGCCCAAAATGCAAAAGCCAAGAGATAAGGCACATTGTGGTGTATTTCACAGCAGTGGAAAAAGAAACGCGCGCCCCAACGAAAGTGGAGGCCGAAGAGGCCAAAAAAGGAAGGAGATAAACCAAGAACTGAAAAAAGACATAGAAGGAAGGACATAGAAGAAAGGACCCACATCAGCCATCAGCTCTTCCTGGCCGCTTCTGGTGACAGTGACACCACGCGCCCTCCTACCCCTTCCTAATACACTGCCCCTTTCTCGGGGTTTACCGTGAGACAGCTCGTTTTGAGCCTCGCCACGCAGGATCTTGCCTGCAATAGCGACATCCGCGACCTCAACATAGGCATGGCTCATAGTCTTCCCCCGTTTATCGAGTAGAACATGTACGCGCTCCAAGGGCTGCTGGAGCCACTTGTGGATTTGGGGCGGTGTTATGTCCTGATAGATAGAGACGAACGTGCCATATACGTAAGTTGAGTGATAGAACTGTGGAAGCGCCATGATACACGTACCCATGGAACATTGTCAATACGAAGAACGACGTTTTCGCCGTCCTTTCCATTTTTTCCTTCCCAGTCGTACACGGTCTTACCGTTCTGTCCGTCTGATTCGGTCTTCTCGCGGGCATTGGAGCGATCCTCTCGCTTGGGTGTACTCGCGCGTGCATTGTCGATTCCCAATCCGAACTCAAAGGCACTGTCGAGTCCATGGACACGACCGTGACTCTCAGGCGATGAGAAAAGGGGATCCATGAAGCTTCTCCTAGAGTCCCCTTCGGGTGTCTTCCGCTCCTCAATAGACGTGAGCGCATCGACCTTGGGGCTGCCAGCAGACATTAACTTAAAGTCTGCGACCTTCGCGCGGCAAACGGCACATTCCATGTCCTTTTCGCCTACAATGTTGAATGCGCTGGTCAGACACGCCGAGCAGAGTGGATGTCCACAAGGGGCAAGAACGGCAAGGGTACGCGGCGAGGGCGCAAGGCAGACAGAACAGCCTGCGGTCTCGGATGGATTCTTCTTAGGATCGGCGTTCTTGTCCGTAGGCTTTGTTGTCTCAGGAGTTTTGACGTTAGATGGGGCGGGAACAGGGACCCATGCAGGCCCGCCTGCATCTCGTGAATCTATGCCAGTCGGAACCGAAAGTTTGGAAACAACACCCCAAGGCTGAGTACGGGGCGGAAACTCGCTTTGTGCGGGTACGAACATATTAGAATCGTGGAATTGTTGTTGTGTGTGGAAGAAGTGCTCGACACTTTCCGGGATCCTACCGAGTGCGTTACCATTGAATGGGTCAGAGAATGGTGTCTGCGAATGAGAAAAGAATTGCTGTTGCTGGCCGTACGATGGGAGAAGAGGAATATTGTAGTTGGGATATCCGAATGCATTCAAGTTATTATTGAAAGTGTTACTTTTCGAGTGAAAGCGCTGCTCCATCAAGGAGTCATCAAGGATTTCTTGGTCGTGAGTGTAATCAAAGTCATTTTCAAAGTCATTTTCATCGATATCAAAGAGGTCAAGGGAGGTATCCTGATTAAGACCAAGGGTAAAGGTCTGGTTCATGCCATTTGCATTACGTTGCGACGGAGTCCACACCTGCGGAGGAGGGTTAATCACCGGAAAAGCTGAGAAACGATATAATTTACTGGAGCGAAAGCTTCTCTCCTTCGCGTAGCCGCTGGATCCGTCAGACTACCTTTCAATTTGAGTTGTCTTACGAGAGCACGATTCTGAGGAGGTGTGGATGTTACGTTGACGTTCTGAGACTGGTTAAGGCGACGTGAGGCAAGGGGAGACGATGGTTGCGCAAGATGGCGCGTGGACGTGCGAGTATTCGTGGGCGATGCGAAAGGGCGCGTGGTCGGAGAAGGAAGGTGGGACTGGGCGCGAGGTCTATTGAGTGGGGCAAAGCCTGGACCCTTTTGAGTCGAAATTAACGAAGGAGCCAGAAGAGCTGCCAATACCTATATGAGATGCGAGAAGACAATGATTCATTACACACATACCTTCTTCAGTAGAAATAAATCCAGAGTCATTAATGAGATCAGAGGCTGTTCGGTCACTGGCTATATGCGCCTCATCAGACTGTAAATCGTCTTCTGACGTTGTGTGGCGCATACCTTCATCGTCACCAAAGTGAGAGTCATCGTTCATCGATGAGACTTTAATACCGTTTTCATTAGCTCTCGAGCGCCAATTTTCGGCAATGTCTGCAAGACTATGGTCTTTGCCATTCGTTCTAACGGTGGGACTGACAACATTCGGAGAGAAAGAGAGGTTCCTCCTTATACCATCGGTGTCTGGGGTGTTGAGGGCCGAGGAGGCGCCCGAAGTCGAGGAGGCGAACGAGCGAAGGCTGAGTGGGGTGTAGGGGCTGGCGGGGGTGACTGGAGACTTGTAGAAGGACTGTGAGGACGAGTAGCGATGGCCTGTGCGCTGGGCAGACAGGCGCTGTGGAGTGACTGGCTGGCTCTTGTGCATCGAGCGAGCCACCGCGGGCGACGTCGGGACTGAATGGCAGGGCATGACAACCACCAATCTGTCACCCCCATTGTGACAACAATACCAAAACGCGAAGCGTCACAGTCACTCGTCCAACGCGTCAGCTCACGTGCTCGTGTTTAATATTACGTGTCGGACTGCAGAGTACAATCGAAATCTCGAAGTTGCAGATAATAGCGAAACTTGGAACAAATGCGATTATCAAACACCATCACACTTTGTCCTCTTCGCCTCTGTAACGTGGACCAATCTTACGACAAAACTAAACAACTAGGGGATCACGCAATACAGTGGCACAGCCTCAAGCGGTGATTGTCGTTGATTGATACGGGTTGACGGATATCAGACCCTCCTTGCATTGTAATGGTTACCACTGACGATCCACTGGTATCAGTCATCTGTGATGTTCACCAAATGTAACACGTCATAACTCACCTAACTCAGGTTCTCAAGCCTTCGGCGCGACATCTATTCGTCGCAGTATGCCGAGTAGGACCTAGGGCTTAAGGCCTCAGGCCTCAGGCCTCAGCGCTCAATGCGACGGGCTGGAGCGAGAGTGACGGCTGTCTTGGCTCGAGGAGTCATTCTTTCAAGTCATCCTGCCAATGAAACTAACGTTCGACAGTTATCATTCCAATTGGTAGAATCCTCAATGAATGGGTGAGTCGAATCCTAACCAAGAAATCCAGGAAACATACGTAAAGTCTGGTGTAGATGGCAGATTGGTGGCAATACTTACCTCTAGTATTTCTTACGTGAAAAACTCAGTCACACAGCGTCGAAGTCTGTTCGTTATCCTTGAAAGCAATTTCGACTTGACGACGGTGTCGAGGTAACGTTATAAGTAAAATCCCGTCTGGGAGATGCAGGAAAGGTGTCCTTCGGTCGGTCGAAGTCGGTAGGGTATTTGCCGGAAGCAGTCTTTCGAGCCTTCTCGCTTGCTTGAAGTTGCTTCCCAGTCTGGACTCTGGACTCCGTCCTACTACTTACGACTTGCAGTGACATGACTATACTAATAGGAAGTTTCCTTTCTGCTCGAGTTGCGGTTGCCAATTTATGTAACGAGCATGAGCTTTGGGTATTCTCCGTCGCCTTAACTCAGACTTCCTCACCTGTTGGCCCGAGGCCACCACCTCTGTTGTATTGAAGTTTAGCATCTAGTTTCCTGTGGAAGGTGGCTGAAGCTGACTGTCCATAGAGGCCAAATACAGGAGAGCTCCTTCGACACCCTGGTTCATCATTAGTACAAGGCAAGGTCACAAGAATATTATAATGTCCATAGCCAGCGCCACGATGAGGCTTGGACCCAACAATGTCGTCATTGTATCTCAGCCAGAAATTCTGGATGTCTCAGCGCTTGCAACTGCTTTATGCAACTGCGGTATGTTGCTTGCAATTGTCATCGATGCAGCTTCTTTTGGTGAGGCTTACAGTGCGCAACAATTTTGTCATCCATCCGAAAATTTGGTACTATATAAGGTTCACCAACCTGACAGCAACTATAGCCAGCTGGGACAACCTTCAGCGAGTCCTATTTCACCAACGCTTGGTCCAGATACGTCAACCAGAAATCGTATGGGGTTAACTGACGAGGTTTCTTGATGTCTCGGGATTTATTAATTGACACCGGTACCTCCTGCAACTGCTGTTGTACCGGCCCCAAAATTCCCAGAGCCACGAGTTCGCGGGGCTCTCGGGTGAAATTTCCTCTTTGATGTTGCCAAAAGGCTAGGCTGTTGTTGAAACATCAGTCATAGAAAGTCCGGTAAAATTAATGTGACTGTTGCTAACATGTCGTGTGGCAGTCTGGCAGAGCTCACAGGTCGAAAGCTGCACATCAGGTCCCGAGGATTGTTGATCACTCTGTTGGAGGCGACGACGACGACCCGAAATTGAACAGTCTATATGGCCCCTGTATGTTTCATCTACAATGATGGTCTCGTAAGTTGCTCGCCAGAGATGTCTCCCACATCAGTCACAGCTTGTCGAAAGGGACCACTTAGATTTTAACCCGAACTGATGGAGAAGCGAGAGATAGTAGCAGGTGTGATGTACCAAGGTGGTTACCTGAGAGCATAAGGTTCCCAGGGAAAGCAATCACCGTTACCATCAAGACATAATCTTTGAAAAGATCATGAATGATGATATGCCCTCCACCCATTAGCACGTTCATCTTGATATTCACCTGTAACCCGGATACTTACGCCTCATCTACTTTGAATCTGCGCAGTAAGTAACTTCAAGGAAATACCCAACTATAGGCTCACCTGAATCATTTGATCTTAGAATACTTTAGGAATCACAGAACATGCAGTGACGATTGCAAAAACGCAAAGTTAAACACTTTGCACAACGTAAAAAGTCTTTACTCTGTGACGGGAGCTGGACAATCCTAGGTGTCAGCGCCATTGAAACTGATTTGGGTAGATATATTATGATGTGAGCCAGAGGCCAGTATCGTATGTATTACCATAGCAA
>JABAJX010020055.1:0-11427 GCA_018221735.1 Termitomyces sp. K1Aa | reverse complement strand
ATTTAAATCAGCGGGATCGTTGATAAAAAGCATGCCGTCGCTTTCGGCCGACACCGGGAGGGGAAAGGGTATTGTTCGTACAATTGGCTTCCTCAGTTAGAACAACCTGCATTATTTCTACCCGTGGAACAACCGAAACGTGGACTGCAGCATCTTGTCAAGAATATAATATAATAGAAAAAGAGCCTGACCTATCTGGGACTCACGATACACGCCTACCCCTTTCCGAGCTAAACGCACGACTGTGGCATAACGGATCCTCGGCATGCCAAAAAGCGATTGAGTCGATGTTCAAGTAGATTTAGGCGATTGGCCTGATACTCGAATCGTGATTTCTTCTTGATCATGGGAGTTGGAATATAATGGGAAGTCTCCTTTATGCCATATCCTCCCAGCCCTCATGCTGCATGCAATATCATGACATGTGCCATTGAAAAGCTTCCGATGGATGCTTCATCCGATGGACAGCTTGGCGGACATCGCTATCAACCACCAAGCCGTGTTAAACATGACCTCATGGTTGTCTGTAGACCGTAAAGGCGGTTAGAGTGTTCATGTGTCGTTTTGCCACCGCCATATCTCGGTCGTGACGACCTTGGCTATGTCTGAAAACACCGATGCCGAAAAAAGACGGACTGAAGTACATATTTACAGTCCATCCTCGGCAGGGGCGGGTATTGCCTCGGCAAATCGCCAAACCTTCTGTTTGATCCTGCGGCACCTCTCTTCGTTCGGTTACTCCTTCGCAATAACAGAGATACATAAGTAACTTTCGATCCATATACGGACTGGCTCGTCTCCCTGCACAAAAGATCCGAGTGTAGGGAAAAGGAAAAGAGAAAGATTCAAACACAAGTACGGTCAGAGATGTCTGGATTTTGGATACGTCGCAGATAGTAGGATCACTGATCCCGTGTAAATGCACTGATTCAGGTCCAGTGGGAAAAATCATCAAGTTTTTAGCTCCTGAGAGAACACAAAGTCCCTAAATTGTTACTGCTCGGTATATGCCGCATATTCCCATTTCGTCGAGTACTCCTGCAACGGCACACCGTTGTTGCGGCGTAATCTCGTGTAAATAAATAGTCAAGGTCCACCGGTGAGGATGCCATTTGCTTATTTTTTCTCTGAGAAACCCAACGCGCCATTACTCTATAAGACGTCGATCGACTGACATACTTAAAAATAATAATGAAAGGGGTTGAGGAAGAATATTCAATTGCCACCCTCTAGAATGGGAAGCGGACGCGGGACGCTATTGGCTTCCCCGATAAGGGTAGTCAGCTTGCGCTATGATCAAATGCAGGAGGAGCGCCAGTGAAATGGAACAGACCTGGCAGCGTTGGGTAAAGCCGTAGAACAAGGAACGGCATTACACAGGGCACGGAAGCAATTGTAATGCAGCGCCGCAAGGGGAACTTAGTAAAATCATTACCACTTTGAAGCAGTACCATTATCAGTATCAGGAGGACAAAAGTGAACTCACGATGAGATGGCATTGATGGATATAGCGACAGAAACAGAACAGAAACAGGAACAGGAGGGGGTGATGGATAGTTCCTCCGGTGAGATGATCACTAATAATGTGAAGATGGAAACAAACACGGACACGGAACCAGCCGTTCCACACCTCTTCCGTTTATGTCTCGCCGAAATCGTAGGATGTCCTAAAGGACATCTCGGCCCCGACACAATGGTTACTAACACTTTTGACCTGCCACTGAGCTGTGATCAGATCCAGAAGTCGAAGTATGAAGCATGAGGATGCTTTAGGCGAGTAACAGATATACCACCCTATGCTGGACTCGTATACTAGTTGTCCGATCACTATGTCTGTTCGATGATGGATGGATATAACGTGTGGCAATGAGGGAAGGATCAGATTCTATTTCGTCCCACGATCAGTAGATAAGGAGGTTTCTATATGGGCGCACTGCCTTTTTAAAAGATTGTCCACGGGGTAGTAAAAAATAAAGATCATGAGACTGGTCCAGGAAAAGCGAAGAAAGGGGCCAGCGGGAAGTTCGTGGCGGGACAAGCCCTGAGGTAGTTGGAGAACGACGGTAGATGCTCGGGCCGCTCGGGATGCTCGGGCCCGTTCGACCAATCGCCCACACGTGGCACGAGGATTTTGCAGGTTTGCAGCACGAGAGCACACCACTTCAACTAATTGACTCGAGGTCTCGATGTCTATGCGAGCCAATAAATCTCTCGCGGATATATTCACACTCACATCAGCGTACTCACTAGGTGGTGTGGTGCTCGTTGCCACCGTAGCCACCTTTGGGGCGCGCATATGCCTTCCCTCACACTCACGTAGGGTCGATAAATATACTTTCATATGGCTCGTGTGTTTCTCCGCTTCGTTTTTATATCCGTTTCTGGATGGCTGAATGCACCGAGTGGATCTAGGCATTTGATGCCCTCATTCACTTCATCTTTGAAGGATCCTTCCTTTACTTGTCAGTCTTCGGTAGGCAGGTGAACACCAGCACCGGACCATTTGCCGCCATGTGTGCGTAAACCCATTTTTGATTCCTTTTGGATCATTCTGACACTGGATATTCGAATACAGGGCGTGAATACGCTGCAGCGGACTTTCGATGGGGTACGGCTGATCCAACAGTCGTATCCCTTGAACTTCTCACTGTTCTTGGTGCTGGGCCACTTTGCTGCTATATTCTCTACCTTCTCGCACGCTCTGACCCCGCCAGGCATTATTGGATTGTGGTGCTTAGTACTGCTGAGCTATATGGCGGGTTAGTTGAACTTTATTCTGCGTTCAAGTTTATTTTGACTCTGGCATACCTCTCAAGTTGGATGACATTCTGTCCGGAATGGCTCACTGGCAGCCCAAACCTGGATACCTCGAATCCACTCTTTCTCTGGATATATCTCGTCGTGCGTCTCCATGTACTGTATCTCTGTCTTCTTTTAATCCAACCCCCCTTAATTTATAGTTCATGAACATCATGTATGTGATTTCTTTTATCTATCTTGAGAGTTCTCGTAACGTTTATCGCATTCTAAGATGGGTATTTATTCCTATTGTGCTCATGGTGGAATCATACGGCCATATCGCCCGTGCACTCCGCGCAGGCACGAAGACCAAGACAAACTAATCGCTGGTATTTTTAATGGTGCCCAAAAGATCTAGGGGATTCAATCGCTGTCAGAGATATTCTGCCTGTAAAACTGAAGCCTTTGATATCAAATTGATTGTCTGTTGGCACTGGGCAGCTACGAGATTGAATATTACAATTTCTTGTATAATTCATTTCTTTGCACATACTGATGGGATAATGATCTGAACAGTTTTTTAAGTTATAATGTTGACTGACCATGGCAAATTTCGTTCGAGCCTCAGATCTAAGGCCTAAGGCTCGAGCCCGATGCCATTGACAAAGAAAAAGAGATGATCCTGAGTACATCAGGAACAGTATATTACGTAATCGAATACTCCTGTTTCTTTCACAACTCGGCAAACTGGCTCCCTCACGCTCATCGACGGACTCTACGCACGATATGTCTAGAATAAGAGACGTCTGGGCGCCCAATCTTGATGCAGAAATGCGAAATATACGTGATCTCATTGATAGATATCCCTATGTTGCTATGGTCGAGTCTCGCCACTCTTGTCATTGCCCCAACTCATGGTGTATCTAGGATACAGAATTCCCTGGAGTCGTGGCGCGGCCTATTGGGACGTTTAAAACGTCATCGGACTATCATTATCAGACGATGCGGTGTAATGTTGACTTGTTGAAGATCATTCAGGTTGGCGTGACACTAGCAGACGAGGACGGGAATTTGCCTGAAGAGTGTTCTACTTGGCAGTTCAATTTCAAGTTCAACCCAAAGTCAGTCGTGTCTTTTGATTCTTTGTTCGTGGTCTAATGGAACTAGCAACGATATGTACGCGCCTGAATCGATAGAACATCTACAGAAGTCTGGTTTTGATTTTCAACGACATGAGGAGTTCGGGATTATGCCAAATGACTTTGCGGAACTTATGATCACGTCCGGAATGGTGTTATCTTCAGAAACAAAGTGGATTTCGTTTCACAGGTGAGTTTTTTGTATCTTATTCTTTTCGTTTGAATTTTGAACCGTATCGCAGGTGAATTTCCCTTTTTAATTTTGCATCGCAGTTGTCTCTAACTGCATTACGTAGTGGCTATGATTTTGGCTACTTTGTCAAACTCCTGACTGCAGAGTCGTTACCCACTGCCGAGGACCAATTCTTCGACCTACTAAGAACATGGTTCCCTACCGTATACGACGTTAAATTTTTGATGCGCTCTACGAGAATACTACGAGGGGGTCTTCAAGAGCTCGCTGATGATCTAGGTGTACGCTTCTATATGTTACGATGTTTGAACATGGCTTACAGACCGATAGATACAACGGATCGGACCATCAAATCAAGCTGGCTCGGACTCCCTCCTTACCGCAACTACCTTCTTCAAGATACGTGAACTATACTTCAATGATCAGATTGATCATGCCGAGTACTCTGGAAAGCTCTATGGGCTGGGTCAGACGTTCACCGTGTCAAACGGCCTCGCAGATACAAGTCGAACTGGCGCAACGATTGCAGAACGGGAGGACCGAGGTTCAGTCAGGGAAGCTCACAACCAGACGCCTGGGCCACCATCGTCAAATGGAATGTCTATGACGATACAAGGAGGGATGCCGTCTTCAATGTCGTCTTCAATGTCGTCCTCCGTATCGTATGGGATGGGTGGCAATGGACCTTACATGAGAGCATCATTAGTAGGAGGTCGATAGCGCCGTAACGTGGTCTATACATGTGTTGTTCTTCCTTCTAGCTATTGGACTTTGTATTGCTATTGCTATCTGTTATAACTCTATTTTCGCACGTGATGGTCATCACATTGACACGCGCCGGAAGCCTACTACTTATACATTGTGAACGACATTCCGTGCCGATCCACAAGAGTACGCGTAAATACTCTTAGTCTATTGAAGACTCCAACTAGCTCATCAGACTACAAAACGCCCTCCTTCCATTTGGAGAATTGGAGAAGCCGATGATCGCGTCGGGAAACATTGACGTTCCAAGACTCGTATACTCAAGATCAGAAAGAAAAAAATGAGCTTTAGGAAACCACCATAATTTTCCCGTCTATGAAACATCCTTATTCTACGTGTTAGTCCCTTCAGTTACGTGAACCGTGATGGGAATCGTCTTGAGTTCAAACTTTAAAATTTGCCGCTGACAAGACAGCTGTGGGTACACCTTTCCCTTCCGTCCGCAGAATCGTCATTGCAGTCATCCATCGCAGGAGTACCCACGCGACACCTAGTGAACACACCGAGCGCTGCAGAAGTTACTCGCGAAAAATGGGTGCCACGACGACGATACCGAGGATATCCAGGTCTCTGTGCATCATGCGGCCAGTCTGACAGCACACTGGAGAGGATGCAAGTGCGCGCATCTTCAGGAACGAGTCTAGTAGATTGAACTAGGTCTGAACTCCGTCACGTAGTGGCTACGCGTCGTCGTCAGACTGTTTGGACCCAGCACGTCATGGCTACACATCTTATCGTCAGGCCGTTTGCAGATCGTCAGACAAAAAAGGTTCTAGCGCACACCTAATACCCCAAGTCGTAGCCGCTACGATGGCCGAAGCTTTGGCGTTATGTTTTTTTGGTACACTCTGGTTGGACTGTTACACATTGCTTTTCCTGAAATGGCCAACGGACATACACTGGCATCCAGTTCCTCGGACCTCCGTGCTGACGTTGAGTGATATAGGCAGTCTGGAATCTAGCGCGATTCTTTCAATAATGTCAGTCATCTTCTCTCGCCATGATAAAACTTATCTTGATGTCCAAGTTCTGTGTCTTACAAAGATATCAGGATACCACCCGGAAGGCTTGCAGATGGCCTAAGATACAATCAGTAGAGGATATTGCTCGTTCCTCTCAACAAGGCTAGATCACCATATATGTTTTAAAGCATCGACATTGAATGGATGAGTGTCCTTTCTTCGATGCGTTCATGTCCATACGAAGTCACAAATGGCTACCTTCGGTCCTACAAGTTGAAACCTGACACTATCTAGCCACCAGAAAGGCGACAAGGCATGACCGATGAAACTCGATTTACCCTCGGCGACATGACACGTGCACGTCCATCTGGCAAGCAGTGAGGCGATTATCTATAAGTTAGAGGACGATGCTCACTGACAGGTAAGAGACATGGAGTGCGTGGGTAATATGTATCTACCAACGACAACGGAACCGCGTGAGTCGAGGTCAATGACTGGTATGTCGTCCTTGAGGTGAGGGAAGGGAAGGCGGGCTATCTTGCGAAGGGTGAGGCGAATGGTCTATGTTTTATAGCGCAGACCCAGCCTTCCTGAACTCGTGTTCGTCTTGCTTTTGCGCCGCACGATCTGGACCTAATCATAGAAGCCATCTCGAATGCCTATCCAAGTCAAGTACGAATTCCTTGCCTTTAGCGGATCTCCAACCTCACTAATCCCATTTTTTCCTGTCTCCATCGATAGGGGAGTTCGTGCTGACACGTAAGAAGCCTCGTGAATCCCAAAAGATCGGCCTGCGAAATGGTAAACTACCCATGCCGTTCCCGATTACTGCCTTCCCGATTGCTACCCTCCATTTGCATGGAAGAGGAGCCGGATCCAGGCGTGTTGAAATAAAGAACAACACGCGATGGAGGAATCTGCCAAATAAAAATCAGTTGCTCGTTATTTGACCACATGTACCTACAGTGAATAACTCAGACGACCAAATACCAGGTGACTCAAGTTCATGTCATTAAACATTCTACCGGGCTCATCTTCTGGCTCCAACAAAGTAACACGATCTGGGCTTCTCGACCCGCATAATTCTTCCTTCCCAGTCTGAGAGTCATTCCTCCTAATTTTAAGCACCTTCGCCCCCAGTCCTCCAGTAGACCTTGGTGCTGTCAAGCTCTGTAGGTTCGACGAGACTCGAGGGGGAAAGATGTGGCATGATGTACGCTCTTCGCTTTGAAATTCGAACACAGATCCATTCTCAGCCCCCAGACAGATTCCCTCTGGGAAATCTTGGGACCTCAAACTGAAGTCGTAGCCCATGACATCTCCAAAGTCTCAACTCTCCCTCGTAGAAGGATTTCTTAATTTGGGTGGATCTCTTCGTCTCCGCACCTTAATAACTTCACAGAAAAATCTAAGTTGCGGAGAATCTTGTGGGACGCCTCATGTCATCAGTCAAGACCCAGTAAACTCACGGATCAAGTGTCTCCATGCAAATTATATATCAAGATTGACATTCGAAGCTCATAGGTCCTCTGACATGGGCTTTAATGAAAACGCCACCAGAAGAATATATCGTTGGCTTTTTGGACTGTTGTATTGTTGCACTACCGCATAGGTGATCCCTTCGTGACGTTACCTGAGCACAAGACCCACTCGCGTTTCTCGACTGCAAAAAACAGAGTCTGTCCAGTTGACAATGTTTCATAGTAGAAAATCTTTTTGACAGATACACATACACATGTAAGGACGCATGGCTCGAACGTTGTTCTACCTGTGACGCTTATCCCGGAGCTTCACTTTGATGTCCCTATCCTTTTGAGCAATACGCTTACTACATACAACAATGGACACGCGATATATTCGTGTGCAACGAGAAAAAAGAGGATTCACAGAAGAATTATATATTCCGACTAGTATATGTAGAGTAACTGGCGTCGGATTCTGGATGAGAACATTTCATGTCAACTTCACCTGGTGCTATCCATTAATTTCTCGTCATGAAAGGAAATTTAGAAGGCTAACATACATAATTGCTTGGAAATATTCCCCTTCGCCCTGTGGAGTCGATACCTGTCACAAATGTCAGAAAAGATATGCGACACATAGAGTTTAGATTTACCTTCCCACCACCCACTACCATAATTTTGGCCACCTGACTGGCCATTTGTAAGCTCAATGATGTTACCCACAACCAAGCCTAGCTCATCCGGCCCTTGTGCTTCATAAGTGTACATGACACACACTGATGTGGTCCAGTCTGAAAAACGATCGCCACAAGAGGTAAGGAGAACTTACCGTGCTGGCCAGAACCACCTAGTTGACTGCTTGATGGCGCCAAGTTCCGATGTTCGAGGTAGGAAGCAGGGACGAGGCCATCCCTTCCATGCATGTCGGCGACTTTGACCCAGCCAGAGCCGTCATCGGTTTCTACCACATGGACCACCTCGCCCTCTGTCATGAGTCTCACAATGAGATGTGATTGGCAGTCACGAGAATTTTTTTTACCAGATACTTCGAGTTCAAACTCAGAGGTTGGAGTGAAGTCAAATAGCACCCGAGTTGTTGGGTGAGAGTCTTCTGTTGATTGGTCGGATGCAATGGACGATGTGAAAATTGAGGTACTGGGAGGTTGTGCAGACGAAGTAGTTGAGACTGAGGAGGTACAATTATTAAGATCGATTAAAAATGAAGTGTCATAGATCATGTCTCTTGCCTTGTGAACTGGTGCGTGATATCATTGGCTGAGATCGATTGATCGACGGTGATCTGACAACACTCGCCTGTGGGCAGTCAGCCGGTATCTGTGTAAGCTTCTTGAGCTAACTTCCTGGCTGCGAAAGTGTAGTATAGACTTCACCTTGAGTTCGCATTTAGAGTGCACCGAAACTCCGCAAAGTTTGCACGTTTTCCCTTGTTTGCTCAACCCCCAGAGTGTTGTCTGTAATCAAGCAGTGTTGTAATAATCAAAGAATAATATGCTCAGAAAATACATACCTTGCAATATCCACATTGCGTGGGTATAGAGAATGTCGAACCTTTGAAGGAATGGGGCTGTTGGGATCCCTCATCGTCTGATATGGTATGGGAACGCAATGCTGAAGGAGTTTAAAAGACACCTCACCTCCTATCGCGGACAAAATAGTTTTCGCTTCGGATCGTAATATTTGTTCTGAGAAGGAATAGACCGCAAGCTGGTGTTGCGCTTCCAATAAGTACTAAAAAAAGAACATTAAGAGCCAATTACGCAATCCAGTGGGTACGCAGCCTACTTCGGTCAATTCATCAATGGGTCCGAGCGTATGGTCCGCCTTGTAAGAGGAAAACTGATTGGAGAGTTGGTCTAGTTCCTTGACTGTGGAGAGCGAGTGTAAGATGAATCCCG
This sequence comes from Termitomyces sp. K1Aa, assembly GCA_018221735.1. NCBI lineage: Eukaryota > Fungi > Basidiomycota > Agaricomycetes > Agaricales > Lyophyllaceae > Termitomyces > Termitomyces sp. K1Aa. The sequence continues at coordinate 2,250 of JABAJX010020055.1, read as the reverse complement.
AGCCAGAAAGGGAGACGAACAATTGGCATCGATAAGAGGAACCAACTCGTCCAATTTCAATCGGCATCGACTAAGCTTGTTCTGAAGAACGATCTTGGGAGCTGGTTCAACACTGATCTCACTCTACAAAGACTGTCATAAGCAACTAGTTGCCAGTGTGAAGACTATGGATGGGACTTGCTGTGTCATAGTGTGTTATACAGGGTTCAAAAGTCCAGTCATCTGGAGCCGTAAATGGACGAAGGTTGTGGTCGATGAAGAGGTTCTGATCTTTGACGGGATCAACTCGACCGAACGCATCATTTACTCGGCTTAGATGATTTTTCAGAGAATCAAGATGGAAAATTTGCAGTGACTGAGAGTGCTGGATGATTTTTGCGAACCTCGCGACAAGATGGTGTTGAAGTTGTTCTGTGATACATAAAATCAGTACAGTCATCAGCTTCTAGGTGCACGAAGAGGTTACGAAATTGCTGGAATTTTTCTGCTAAGTCATGATTCGAACAGAAGCTGACATTGTACATACATCTTCTAGAGCAGGCAAACTGGTATCGTAAAACTGTGTTTTGGCGTTGTTCGCAACGGCAATGGAAATCAGATAGGCACTATAGTGTGCGAGATCCAGGCTGACCACAAGATGAGAATTTGGAATACCTACTTCTTGCTATCCAGCATTTCATTGCGCTGTTGTTCTGCTTGCTTCGCCGCCCGATCAGCGTGCTTGTCATCTTGTGCACGGACCTATTGAAACATTGAGAATTTCTGACCAAATGTCGCATGTTTTGGCTTGACCTGCTTCTGCCGATATGATTCAGCTTCTATGCATTCTTCATCATACTTGTGGTTCAAAATCATGCATCAGTTCGCAGTGCGGTAGGAAAAATCTTTGTCTACCTTTTGCTTGCACTGAAACGGGGGTCCTTCAATGTGAGGCACAGGATTGAGCCCAGGAGCCGAACACTAACCTTGAGCCGTTCGGCATAAATACGGTCTCTGTCACTTAGCATCTTCTGGAAGAATTGCATTTCCTGGTTAGAGGAAGGATCAATAGAAGGCATCCTGAAGTTGAGATGGTTGCAGCTAACCGTCTTTTTTGCCTCTTCATTCTTCTTTTCAACTCCCCTTAGGACCTCGACCACCTGCGATGTAAGGCCGTCCGCGATATTAACGTGATCCTGAGCTATTTTAGCCATTGAATCCATGAGTTCATTGCAGGCAACAATCAATGAACTGCAACAGAGAGACATGAGTAAGTGCGCCAGAAACGTGGTGATTGAACATACTTCTGTAAAAGCGTGTTCGAATCCCATGTTTTGGTGGGGTGCTCGCCAACGGCAAGTGCTGCTTCCATCTTATGCTTCTTTTCTGCCGCTTTTTTAGATAGTGTCTCGAGTTTTGCTGCATATTCCCTCTCAAGGGCGGCGCGACTGCTATAGAGTTCGCGAACCTGATCTTTTCAGTAAGAGCCAAAATCTGTATTTTACGTGCAGGAGCTGACATCAATTATGAGCTCTAGGTGCGCGTCAAATAGGGCCGCTATCCGTTCCACTTGGTCCTTTAAACGAGAGATCAGGGAATTGTTGGTGTCTGAGAGTCAATGGACGTCACTGGAAGCGATTGACCATAAGTTTGAATTGACTGCATTTGTGCAGGTCAAGCTGATTTCTGACGTGACTTGTATATAAGTATGTAGAACCGGGCGAAGTCAAAGAATCCACTACTTATTTGTCTTGAAACGGATGGCGATAACGGGTACGCGGGGTCACATGCGGGTATGACACTAGGCATCGCTGGCACATACTATTTTACGTCACGTGAGACATAATGATATCACCAATTATGTAACCCAATTATGGAACAAGGCACAAGTTTGAATTTCGCCACAACCTTAATTAACCCTGCAATGAAAATCCGCTATGGTAAATGATATTAGATTCCCTTTTATCTTGTGTTGAGAAACGTTCTTGTACGAGGCGTCTGCTCAGACACCGATACCATAGCAAAGCTGACTTTCCAATGCGAGAAGAAGGGTAAGTATTGCGAGCTATACAACTATTCAAGAATTCAATCTTCATATCAGTTGAACAAGATATATCTTGATTCTCCCGGGCTCGGGCAAACTCATCGCATTGGCCCAGATCCTCTTCATACATTGCTCCACCGCGTTACACCACCTCCACTGCTGCCCTTTGTCTGTTGGCTGAACTTCAAGAAGATATACAAACAAACACAAGCTTGAATAGTTTGAGG
>JABAJX010020054.1:0-11461 GCA_018221735.1 Termitomyces sp. K1Aa | reverse complement strand
CTAGCCACCTGACCAACCGCCTGACCATCCCTATTCCCCATCCGTCTTGTAGTAGTCATCCTTGCGAGTCATATGATTGTATGATTGGACCTTACTCATCATCGACTATTGTTAGTCATTCTCCTTTACATACCATGGCCCGATGTAGTCATACAGTCTTAGTCATTAGTTACCAGCAATGTAGTATATAAGGCGGTCTGCAGGATAGAATATCCTCAGACCAAACAATAGCAGTGTTCTCCAGTCCTATCCATTGAACCAACTGTCGCCTTCACCAGTGACGTGCTTACCTCCTTGCTTGTCTCCTTGCTCACCCTCTACCTCTTGCTTGCCCCTGGCCTGCCTCTGTGCTCACTTGTTGTTGCTTGTTGTTCCGTGGCTGGTTTGTGTGCTTCTTGGTTGTGTGAGTATTCCACGGTTGTTGCCGCCCTTACACTCTGCTGCGACGTCTGCCGGGCATTGAGCCTCCCATGCCGCGGACATACCAAGCAGTGGTGTGTTCGTCCCGGAGGAGGTATGGCCGGCAAGACTATTGAAGAGTCCAGAACTGCATGAAAGGCCGCACAAGGAGGAGGTAAACCAAGGACAGGAGGAGCACTGAAGAACGGCATCGCAGTCAAGGGTTTTGATAGACAGGCATACATAGTCGACCTCTTGCACCTTCAAAAAATCCAGCTAGATAACTCCACAACCCCAAAGCCAAATGAATTTGCCGCGATGGCATCAGCCCCACCAACAAACACTAACTCCACCAAGTTCTTTGAGTACCAGGGATTCATGGCCGACTTTGATCCCGACAATCATGACTTAGGTGTCAAGCCTAGAGCCTCCGTTGACTGGGACAAATACACCACTCCATCCATCCTGGCTACCACCGTAGTAGCACCACTCACCTTAGGCAAACAAACACCAATTGTATCCCTGACTGAAAAACCTTTCTTCGTGGACTCGGGTGCCACAGTACACATCTCCCCTTGCATGACGGATTTTGTCAAACTCACGCCCATCCATCCCCGTCCTGTCAAAGGCATTGGGGGCTCATCTATTACCGCCATAGGCATTGGAAAAATCAGACTCGACATCCAAGGCAAGGTCGAAATCGAACTCCAGAACGCCCTCTACGTCCCCAAATCGACCGTGCGCCTTATATCGGTCAGCACTCTAACAATCTATCAGCGCACCTCTATCACCTTTGACAATAAAGGCATTGTCATCACAGATCAGAACAGCGGGACTCTCCTTGTGGCTGGGCCACTCATCCCAGGCAGACGCCTGTACACACTCGATCTCCAAAACGCTCTTGCAGAACACACTCTATCAGTCCAATACCCTGTTGACCTTGATACCTGGCACTGGCGCCTTGGCCACACGGACTATCAAGTCGTTGCTATCATGGCACGCAATGGCCTGCTTCCAGGTACGCCCTCTGCTTCTCTCCTCGCACAACCCAAATGTGACCTATGTATTCTCAGCAAACAGACAAGAACGCCGGTCGCTAAAGTACGGGAGGCAGGGCGGAGGGCGGAAGGGAAATTAGACATTGTGTGGATAGACCTAGCGGGACCCATGAGTGTACAATTGAGTACCAGAAACAAATATATGATGGACATTGTAGACGATCATACAAATATGCCATGGTCAATACCACTCAAGTCCAAAGGGGATGCCTTACCAGCGCTCAAAGCATGGGAGAAGACTCGAGAACTAGAAACCGGAAGAAAAGTTGGTATCTACCGCACCGGTCACAATGGAGAGCTCGATAGCAACAACATGGACACCTGGCTTGCCTCCAATGGATCACAACATGAATTCGGAGCGCTATACACCTTGGCACACATGGGACATGTGGAACGCATGCACCAAACGTTACAGGGAAAGGCTAGAACTATGCAATTAGCCACTAAGTGCCCAGAATCCCTGTGGGACAAATTCTATACGACTGCAGCGCACCTCCATGCAAAGATGCCAACCAAATCCCTCAATGGGAAGACACCGTTTCTACTGTGGCACAAACGCGCTGCAGACTATTCCTACATGCGAGAGATTGGCTGCAAAGCCTTTGTCCTAATACAGAACCAGCACAATCCAAAACTCAAGGGCCAAGGAATCGAGTGCGTGCTCATTGGCTATGGACAGAACTCGAAAATATACAGGTGCTACGACCCAAGAACCCAAAAGGTATACGAATCATACCATGTGCAATCCCTAGAGAGGCATGACGGACACCCCATCTCTGGTAGGCCCGATGAACCACAGACAGAGGCGACGACCCAGGAAGAACTTACCTCTATCGAGCAAATCGAGGAATCATCCGCAAACTATCCTTTCATTGAGGACAACGAGCTGGAGGTACAACCTCCATTGGACAGAGACATGCATGCAATCCTGCGCGCTGATGAACCAGCCAAAAATCCAACAGACACGAGACCCAGACGATCCAATTGTGTACCCGTACCCACAGCAAGAAGCAGCCGAGACAACCCTCCAGCCACAAGACTCGAACGCGCTGTACAGGAGTCACGCAAAGCCAGCAAACGGATCAGAACCACCAGAAACAAGAAACAACAGGAAGAGGTGGCGCACAACCATTCAGGTCCAGACGACACGCTGCCAGTTCCAGAAGACATTCAACCCCCGGAGCAAGCTGAACAACCCATCGTGAATGATGACAACCTCCCCGACCTGGCTAACATCGCGTCACTGGAGGATGTAGAAAGGCTCTTACTTGCAGCGGAAGAACTGGAGAACCCGATATCCATTGATCTGGAGGATGAACCGCAAACCTGGAAAGAAGCACAGCGATCACCCAATGCAAAACAATGGGAGGAGGCGTATAAAGAGGAACTGAAGTCTCTAAAAGACATGGAAGTATGGAAACTGGTCCTGAGAGAGGACGTACCAGCCGGCCACAAGATTAGGAAAGGACAACCGGTGTTCAAAATTAAAAGAGATGAGCACAGAAAGGCGGTACGATTCAAAGTTTGGCTGGTTTTCAAGGGATATGAGCAAATTTACAGGCAAGATTACACCAAAACAACCTCACCGACAGCGCGCATGGAGTTGTGGCGCATACTGCTCCACCTAACAGCAGCGCAAGGCTGGGACACTATGCAAATAGACATCAAAACCGCATTCCTGTATGGCCTTCTCCCCAAAGACAAAGTACAATACATGGAACAGCTGGAGGGATTCGAAGAACCAGGAAAGGAGGGATATGTCTGCTGCCTAGTTTGAGGCCTCTATGGCATGAAGCAAGCCGGACGGATATGGAACCACATGTTGGAATATCACGTGTGTGATATGTGTGACGAAGTGCTGTGAATGACATCAGGGCCAACTGCGAGGGCCATCGCGTTGGCCAATGCTTTGTTCTCTTACATATATATATCCGATGGACACTTACAGTACCCTCAGTCTATTATACGCGACTGAGGGTACGTCATCTCTGCTTACACCATACATACAAACGAGCTCACTCTGTATCTAGATTATACTTACGCATACGCGTATTGATTTAGGTACATACAATGGAGTCTATTATACGCAACTGAGGATTATACTTACGCATACGCGTATTGATTTAGGTGCTTACCTTTTGTGATATACCACTGCTGCCGGTTGGGATTCCAACAGGTTATGGGCTGCTGCTGAGTACGAAACTTGACGAAGAATTGTACTCATTGGAACCCACCATTCCCCTCTTTTTTTTTGCGATAACGACAACATTGCCATCAATTGGAATTGCCCTCTGATTGCTCCTGTTGCCAATATCTGCCTGTGCCTTACGCCCTTGTTCCAATTTTTGGACGGGAGTGTCCCTTATTGTCTTTATCAAGCTCCAAGATATCCTTGACCCCATCTGCATCACCCCTCTAGAATGCTGGCTACTGACGCCATGAACCCATCTGTCCGAGCTGTATCCGTCTGTGGGGCGGACTGGAAGCACGACAAGTTCAGTCGCGCCTCACTCACGGCCAACTTTGCCAAGTGGGCAAAGGCTCTCGAAATCCACCTCTCTCTACTGGGGCTGAAGTCCTATGTTATTGCTCCTTTCACTAAAGTGCCCAGCATCAGCAATGAACCCATAGCAAACCAGAACTGGGTTATGAACAACAATCTAGCACAAGCTGTCATCCTCACCGCACTTGATGAATCCGAGTATGAAGGACTGGATGAAACCAAGACGGCCGCAAACCTTTACAATCAAGTCAAGGCTCGGGCTGAAGGTGAAGGGCCAGTCAGGATGATTTCTCTCATTCAGGAGGTGCTAAGAATCCAGTGTTCTCCCAGCGAGTTGCTGACCGTGACCGGAAACCGGATCAGTGAGATCGTCGAGCGTATATTCGCGATTCGCACCCTCGACAAGGACCTCTTTAAATGTGTCGTGCTATTGAACAGCTTAAACGGCCCCCAGTATGAACCAGTCCAGGCCCAGATATCCCGCGGCCTCGCAGACTCAACAAAAGACACCCCATACACCTCCGACAACATCCAGAAACTCCTCGAGACCGTACAAAACCTCACAAACCTCAAATCCCCAGCCACCGGCCTTTCTACTGATACCGTGCTCGCTGCCACGACCTGTGGACGATTCAGGTCATCAAAACCATTTCTCCCTGGGCATACTCACCCTGCTGGGACAAGATGCTGCACCATGTGTCTCACTCGGGGACGATCGTGTGGAGGACATGAAGCTCCTTACTGTGCCCACCCTGGTGGTGCAATGGAGAAGCAGGGCGTTGAGGCTGCCCGGAATGCCGCTAGAGCTGCCGCCGGGAAAGCATCAAGCTCTGTGGCCACAACCAGTGGAAATACAAAGGTTTACACACAGCTGACTGGTCCCAAGGGTAAAGTTTATCTCGTAGAGGAAGGTGATCTTGGCAAGCTCCAAACACTAAGCAATGGAACGGCACCCAGTGCACCTGCTGGTTTTGCTGGCCTGACCACCGACAATATTGAGTGGGAAGGGTGGATGGCGCATGTCGAGGAGGAGGAGTTAACCGAGCCAAAAACCTCAGTCGACTGGACTAAACACTTTGACAACGCCAACGATGATCTAGCAGAGATTGCCCCTTTAAACCAAGATACTGAAACAGCCCTACTGGCAGTCAACAATTGCCCATTCTTTGTAGACTCTGGCGCAACCATACACATCTCCCCATGCAAATCCGACTTCCTCACGCTCCAACCCATTACCCCCAAGGCAGTCAAAGGGGTTGGAGGATCGGCCATATCAGCCTGTGGAGTTGGAAACATCAGACTACATACTGCCGAAGGAAATGTACTGTTGCTTGAGAAAGCCCTATACGTCCCGAACTCCACTGTACGCCTTATATCTGTTAGCCGCATCTCGGTTGACCACCGCACATACTCCCGATTTGACAACGAAGGGGTCCGCATCATTGATCCAGCCACTGAAACAATAATCGCGAAGGGTCCATTGCTGAAAGGAAAAGGACTCTACTCTATCAACCTATCTGATGCAACCGCCGAGCACGCCTTGGTGATTCACCAAGAAGCTGATATTGAAATGTGGCACCGTCGCCTAGGACACGCCAATTATCAAGCCATCCTACAACTAGCCCGCGATCACAAGATCAAAGGTGCGCTTACCTCCCTCTACCATCCACCCAAGTGTGACAGCTGTATTCTTGGAAAACAGTCGAAAACACCAGTCCCAAGATTGAGGGAGGAGGGGCAAAGGGCGACACGGAGGCTTGAGATAGTATGGGTGGACCTGATAGGACCAATTGATGTGCGTTTGCGGTCTGGAAACCACTATGTATTAGACGTAGTGGACGATTATACAAACATGCCTTGGTCCATACCCCTCAAAACAAAGGATGAGGCTTTTCCAGCACTAACGGCATGGGAGATTACTCGCAAAAACAAGACTGGGCTGAAGGTCGGAAAATATCACACCGGATTTGATGGCGAACTCACCAGTAAGGAAATGGAAACGTGGCTGGCTACCAGAGGAGTATCTTACGAACACGGTGCACCTTATACCTCAGCACACATTGGGCGAGTTGAGCGCATGCATCGAACCCTGATGGGTAAGGCAAGGACTATGAGGATCGACTCAAAATGCCCAGAAATTCTCTGGGACGAGTTCTATTTGACTGCAACCCACCTTCATGCCAAAACCCCAACGAAGTCACTTTCAGGAAAAACTCCACATGAAAAATGGTTCAACAGTGAGCCAAAATACTCATACATGCGCGAAATTGGGTGTCAAGCATTTGTCTTCACACCGACCCATAACCCTAAAGTCAGACCACGCTTGATTGAGTGCATACTGATCAGATACGGTCAGAACTCAAAAACCTATCGATGTTGGGATGAAAAGAACAAGGTGTACCAATCATACCATGTGAAATTCATAGAACGACGCGAATCCACAGCCACTCCATCTGACTCTCAAAGGCGGCCTTATTCCAACCATGACAACACACCCCCAACCCCTACACTTCAAGAGCTCGAGAACATGGCAGGTCTTGAGCCAAGCAAAGACAACAATGACCTCAGCGGACTGGAAGTCGATATACCGAATCCAGAACCGTTCTATAACATTCCCCACAATGACAATCGTGATGAGGATCAGAGAAACAAAAACCCACTGCCGAGGAGGTCGAATTGTGCCCGCCAACCTACAGAGAAAGTTACGCCAGATGGAGAACGTATGCTCACCAGACTGGAGAGAACAATGGAAGAGGTCAGAGAGAGCGGAAGGAGGCAGAAGGACAGGAGAGCAGAGACGCGCATGAGAGAGCACGAAGCACCCGTTGCAGAAGCCAACCCACCTGGACAGTTGCAAGTACTCGATTTGCCCAATCCACGACAAGCGCCCGAACCCACAGATCGGACACAGGCACCCACAAATGATGAAACAGATCTAGAAATTGACCACAATCGGGTACTGGCCGCCATCTATCAAGCAGGCAACATGGAGCCACTGCCCATGCTCATGGAGGAGGAACCCAACTCATGGAGAGATGCTCAACAAGGACCGGATGCAGAGAAATGGAGAAAAGCGTACTTGGAGGAACTACAGTCATTGAAGGACATGGGCGTCTACAAACTTGTACCTCGCACAGCCGTCCCAAAGGGCCAGAAGGTACGGAAGGGTCGACCTATATTCAAAATCAAGCGTGACAAAAACGGCAACCCTGTGCGATATAAAGTACGATTGGTATTCAAAGGCTACAAACAAATATACGGGAAGGACTACAATAAGACGACCTCGCCAACGGCGCGCATGGAATTGTGGCGCATACTGCTTCACATCGCAGCAACAGAAGGGTGGAACACGACCCAAATCAACGTGAAAACCGCATTCCTCTATGGAATTCTGCCAGACAACGAAGTCCAATATATGGAACAACCGGAAGGATTTGAAGAAAAGGAGAAGGAGGATTGGGTATGCGAGCTGGTACGAGGGCTATATGGAATGAAGCAAGCGGGGAGGATATGGAATAGGACAATGAACGAGAGAATGACGGGGTGGGGATTTACAAGGTTGGCAAGTGAGTCCTGTGTCTACTACAGGAAATCAACGACTGGTATCGTGATTGCTGCTGTTCACATTGACGATTTCTTATCCATCGCCAATACTAAAGCCAAGAACGATCGCTTCAAGTCACAGATGCGTGAAGCATGGATGATCTCAGACCTTGGAACCCCGAAGTATCTCGTCGGAGTATCAGTCGAGTGGAATACAGCAAACAGAGAAGTTGCGTTGTCACAAACCGCATTCATAGACCGAGTCGTTCACCAATTTGGACAGAAAGATTCCTATCCCTTGTCAATACCTATGGAACCTGGACTGAAGCTAAGGCGACCTAAACGTGACGTCCAGACTCAGGAGGAGAAGGACGACGTTGCAAAATTGCCTTACAGATCCCTAGTTGGGTGCCTGCTCTACATCGCCATAGCCACCCGACCCGATATAGCATTCGCCGTACAGCAATTATCCCAATTCCTTGACAATTACGACAGAAGTCACTGGAATGCAGGCATACGACTACTACGATACCTGAAAGGCACCAGGGAACTGAAGCTGCACTTAGGTGGCTCATCCATTGTACTGAGAGGGTTCACGGACGCAGATTGGGCAAGTTGCCTCGACACTAGGCGCAGCACCAGTGGGTACACTTGGTCCCTTGGAACGGGGGCAATCTCCTGGTCAGTCCGCAAACAAAAGACAGTCGCGACTTCATCTTGCGAAGCAGAATACATGTCTGCGTACGAATCGACTCAGGAATGCATCTGGCTGAGGACACTCATGAAGGAAATAGGATGGGACTTCACCACAGCTCCTACCGTCATCTTCTGCGACATTAAAGCAGCAATCTCACTGTCCGAAGACCCGACAACTCACACCCGAGTCAAGCACTTTGATATAAAATACCATTTCATCAGGGAGCGAGCGCAAAACAACGAGATCGTCGTAAAATACATCAATACACGAGATAATGTTGCAGACATGTTCACGAAGGCGGTACCCCGCCCTCTCTTCCTACGCCTACGACACATGTTAGGAGTAACATAACCCACAATTCCATGCAAGGAGGAGTTGTAAGTGGTGCGGTCGCGGCAAGGAGGAGTGTTGGAATATCACATGTGTGATATGTGTGACGAAGTGCCGCGAATGACATCAGGGCCAACTGCGAGGGCCATCGCGTTGGCCAATGCTTTGTTCTCTTACATATATATATCCGATGGACACTTACAGTACCCTCAGTCTATTATACGCGACTGAGGGTACGTCATCTCTGCTTACACCATACATACAAACGAGCTCACTCTGTATCTAGATTATACTTACGCATACGCGTATTGATTTAGGTACATACAATGGAGTCTATTATACGCAACTGAGGATTATACTTACGCATACGCGTATTGATTTAGGTGCTTACCTTTTGTGATATACCACTGCTGCCGGTTGGGATTCCAACACCACACCCTCAACGACAATATGGTCAAATGGGGGTTTGCGCGATTATCGCGCAAATCATGTATCTATTACTGGAAGGCCGACACCGGCACCACTATTGCAGCCGTACACGTAGACGACTTCCTCTCCATTTCCAGCAGCAAGAAGGAGAACGACAGGACAGGTTCAAGGACCAGATGCGAACGGTATGGACCATATCAGACCTGGGCCTTCCACGATTTGTCATAGGGATAAGGCGGAGGTATCTTTATCGCAAACCGCCCTCATAGATAAGATCATACACCAATTCGGACAAAAGGACGCCGCACCCGTCTTGCTCCTGCTAGAACCAGGCTTGAAACTTCGCAGGATAGAACGGACCTCACTTCCCAGAGACAAACAACTCATCCTACAGAAGACCCCATACAGATCGCTCATTGGATGCCTGCTATACCTCGCCATTTCCACAAGACCTGATATCGCGTACGCTGTTCAACAACTCACACAGTACACGCAACTTGAAACTGACGCTGGGAGGGAACACCAGCATAGTCAACCTGACAGGCTTCACCGACTCCGATTGGGCGAACTGCCTGGACACGCGACGGAGCATAGGCGGATATACCTGGAGCCTTGGGTCCGGGCTGGTGTCATGGGCGGCTAGGAAGCAAAAAACCGTCGCAGCGTCGTCCTGTGAGGCCGAGTACATGGCCGCCTTCGAAAGCGCGCAGGAATGTATATGGCTTAGGGCGTTACTCAAGGGCATCGGACACGACATCACAAACAGACCCACCACAATTCTGTGCGACAACAATGCGGCGATCAAGCTCTCAGAGGACCCCACCCTCCACTCCCGCGTGAAACACGTCGATATCAAATACCACTTCCTCAGAGAACGCGCCCAATCTAACAAAATATCCATTCGATACATTAACACAAAGTACAACGTCGCGGATCTCTTCACCAAGGCCCTACCAGCAACGCAGTTCAACCGCCTACGTGGCCTACTCGGCTTACGCTAGGGATGACTCCATGCAAGGAGGAGATGACGAACTTTTCGGTAAGGAGGAGTGTTAGAACCCCGGTCTATGCACCGTCAAGTTTGTCACGCCCCTGTGGCCACCCTGCGTGGCACAGGCACAATGAACAAATATACCTTCTGCTCTTCACACTTAGAACAATGGACTCATTGTTACACGGACAACTATATAAGACATACATACCTTGACGATACCCTCAGTCTCTTATACTAGACTGAGGGTGAGTACCTTCGCGCACATCGCACGGACTATAACACTGATACATGTACCTAGAGTTGACTTACATTCACGTATAGGTACCATCAGTCTCTTATACTAGACTGAGGAGTTGACTTACATTCATGTATAGTTAGGATTCTAACAGGTTATGGGCATTGCTGCTGTACTTTTCTGAACGAAAAATACGACGTTGGGACTCCTAAACTTCTTTTTTTCGTCACACATATCACATCACTGGGCCCTGAGTCCCGATCGAACGCGGTTATCAAACACGCATCCATCTTATCTCTACGCGTCGCGTACCACCGCGACCCTTGTTCTTTAATAGGACCTTCTATTGTCTGGAGATCTTTTTGGCCTCCGAAATCTTTGTCTCTCTGCTTCGGGCTATCTGCAACTAGAACTAACTCTCCCGAACCATCCTCAACCATGAGTGCCACTGACGCCGCCTACCCTCGAATCCGCCCCGCCAAACTCAACGCCCACTGGCCATCCTCAATCGCACCCTTTGATTGTACCACTGGGGAGTTTACGAAGTGGTCTAACAAGTTAGAAATCTTTCTACAACAGAGCGGGCTCGACAGATACGTTTTTGCACCTGAAAGTAAACCCAATCGCCTTGTCACCGAACCCAATGCGTCCACAGAACCCGTCGCACACGCCAACTGGCTGGCCAACAATGATCTTATCGTTGGCGTCATCCGAGCGGCCGTCTCCGAGGCTGAGCAGGACGGACTGAAAACCGATGGATCAGCTAAGGAATGCTACAATGCACTGAAGGCCAGGGCACAGCGCGAAGGCCCAGTAAAACAAGTTGCTCTTGTCCGCAAAGCGCTCACCACATACGCACCTGTTGCAGAACCCATTGAAGCAACAGCTCGGAAGATTTGCAACCTTGTCAATAGAGCATTTGCGATAGGGTCTATTGACAAAGACCTCCTCAAGTGCATCGCGTTGTTAAACTCGATCAATGATAGATCATTTGAATCGGTCCAGACTCAGGTTTCTCGCGGCCTTGCTGACTCCACCAAGGACAAGCCATATATGTCTGCCGACATACGTAAGCTTTTCCAAACCATAGACAGTCTCGCTACGCTCTCAAAATCTCCCAGCATCGACACTGCGCTTGCCGCTAGGGACACCGGCAACGGCAACCTTCCAGGACATAACCATGGCCCTGGTCAGCTCTGTGTAAGGGGACTACTCATTTCTCCGAGTGTCCAACTCTATTCCGGGCTTAGTCCAATGTTGTAGGCATACCTAG
>JABAJX010020053.1:0-11468 GCA_018221735.1 Termitomyces sp. K1Aa | reverse complement strand
TCAATGGGACTAAGATCGGTTGTTATGACCTGATGTACATCGACGTCCGCTTCAAGATGTGTCACTGCAGGGAAAGTCGGTGGCATGTCCTCCGAGATTTCACGATCGGCCGCAACGATATGATCCCCTGCATCACCAGAGCCAGGAGTCTCTCGCGTGACGACGTCACCCATTGTACTCCTAATATCTAACGATTGAGCGGGTCCATTTACACTGGATTTAGCATGTCGCATGGCCGATCGAGGATATGAGCGGGGTGTCCGTTCAACGTGTCCCTCTCCAACGATTGTTCGATCTCCATCCTCGTCAATCCCATCACCATAAATTGACCAATGCACATTATGTCGTTGGGACGGCCCCAACAATGTAGACATGCCAATTTGTACTGGTTGTCGGAGACTGTCGTAGGGTGGCACAGGGTCATAGAGGCGGATAGTCTGTAGTTGTACTGGGATTTTTCCGAAGCGCTGTGCGAGAGATGCGCCTTGTAATGTGGTCGTCGGTCTGTCTGGCGTTGGTTGTAGGTCCATGAGATATATCACATGTGAGGGTGACGTTGGTTCCTCCGTCATCTGCTCCTCGCAAAGTACGGCTTGCATTCTGCGGGCTAGAAAGAATTCGGCATTCCATAATGCAATGAGATGTGCTATTCCATCTTGTGGTGTATGGTACGCGGCTTGAGTTCTACCGGATTCCGACTCTTGCTGGAACCAAGGATGGTACCCGTCCCAGGCTAGAGAGGCATCCTTGATAACAACCATATCTAATGGGTCCTTGCACTCCGCATAACATGACACTCACCTCGATAAATCGAGACCAATCTTTGGGTCCCAAGCTCCGTCCGTCGAGAAAGTTGGGTCGTTCCCAGGATACGTGAGCCATGGAGCGCCACTCGATCACCTTAATCGCCTCGAAAGGTGACTGGGAAAGAACTTGTTTAGAGGGTCGAGAAAACGAATTGAGAGCGGTAGGCTCAAGCTCCGGGTTTGCGGTTGAAATCATGTTGAGTGGGGACTCAGTATAAATCTCCAATTCAGAGGATCGACGCGAGAGCGGGGGAAGAGAGGGGTTTTCCAATCTCAAGGACGATAATTGTTGTCGCTGGTACATCGACCCGGTGTCATACATGCTTCCCCAGGTCTCAGTCGACTCAAGCACCTTTTTCCTCCAGGCCTTGTCCATCACATCTCCATACCGCCTAAATTCGCTAATAATAAGCCACAAATAGACGAGGCCTAGCACGAAGAAAGAAGTGACGGCAATGCGGGGGGCCAGTGCTGCAAGAGGTGTCATTGAGGGTACGGAGTCGGCGGTTGTTCCCGTGCGCCACACGAAGGTCATTACACATGTCAGGTAGAATATGATAGACCTATGAGACGTCGCTTGAGCTCCAGACGTCACTTTGAGTAGTTAGAATCTAGATTGCATACCATGAGAGCCATATAGCCGGCATCGCCAACAGTACCCAAACGTTCCACCAGATCAACGTTTCTGTCTTTTGTGCTTCCTGAGAGATTCGAAATGAGTTGTGGTACTTGACAGCATTGCTTTAAGTTTAGCCTGACCTCCGCCCATGCCGCTGCTTTGTGGGCTCTTCGCATTGTATTAAACCTGAGGATGTACAAACAACCGTACAAAAGGCTCTGAAGAGAACACACAAGAGCAAGGAGTGCAAAATAACGAGTATAAAGATCCGTAGCAGCACCATCGATTTGTAGTGTGGTTAAGATTGAACTAAGTACGAAAGTGTCAACATCGAGGTAGTCAATACGCATAATCCACTTACGACAATAATAGTACTGACACAATATTGAGGGTTTTCCACTCTCTCATTAGAGAATCGATGAAGTGTTCCCATGACGCTTTGAGACGAGAGAAGGGATGAGAAACCAGGGAAGGCCCGAGATCCAAGTTTAAGGAGGCATAGTCTTTCCGCTTTTCGGCGGAAACTTTGACCATTTTCTTAATATATGGCATACTCAGCTCGGCCTCTTCGAAGATCCGAGCGACGCGCGAGAAATAAAGCGACGGTAATGTGAGGAGGAGATACAGATAGATTTGTCGAGGCAACGTGTCGAGGGTGAAGGCAAGAATATATCTCGACGTAGAAACATCGGCAGGCCGACGGACCTGCTGTTCGATTGAGGGTTCTGACGCGTATGATACATTAGTGACACTTCGCACGACCGAGGGAGCAAATGGATTGATTGCAATATATCCTCGATCACCGCCGGAAGAAAGGAACCCTTCGGGATCATCTACAAGGTACGACGGTGCATCTGCACTCGAAGACTGACGGGTGAAGCGGAAAGCTGCTGGAGTCGCCGATCTCTCTCTGTGAGAACGAGAGGCAAAATGAGTAGAACTCCCAATCCCACGGTCATCAGGATCTGGAAGTTGTCCGAGAACGTGTTGGCGATCTTTGGTGACTATGTTCGTAGCACGACGGAAGGGTTCCTGCGCGTCGGACGGTGAAGCCATGCTGGTACTTGAACAAGGTTTGGTGAGTCAATGCTGTTTCTGTGAAATGCCAAGTTTGAAGAACACTAGCGAGTTGTATAAATGGGGGTAACGGTACCGTAACGGTCCGTAAGTACTAACAGATCTACATCATCTGTCCCCCTTCAACTTACAGCAATCACAAAGAACGAGCAGGAAATCTGTGTTTCCTCAGCGCTTTGGAGGCCGTTGAATTAGATTCAGGTGGCTAGTCAACAGGATGTTGCAAGGGCATTTGACTTCAGGGCATGAGCAACTTCAAAACGTTTGAACTCGGATGCAAATGCCAAACCCAACGTTTGATAAGCATCTTCAAGATTTGTAATCTGATTATGATAAGATAGGGCTCATCTGATTATGATAAGTAATCAATTACATAATCACTTCCTATCTGTGGCAAGTTGTCTCTTCCAATTCTGAAAGGAATTACAATGTACATAGTAGTCAATATGTCTTAGTTGCGTCTATCGAAGATTGCATGTGGGTCAAACACCTAGTATCTTCCTCAATGTATTACTCTCACGACTCTCAAGAGTCAGTGAGAGGGAGAACTAGAAGCGAGCAACTTGAATACTGCTTCGATCCGTAAAAACTCTACGCCGTGTTCCGCCGCAGAACAGATGAAGAAGTTGATATTCCATGACGCAGCTTGACATGCGCTTAACGTGTCCACCACCTTCCTAGTATCATAGGGAAGTTGGCATCCGTTCATTCCAGGTATCGGATATTGTCATAAGATGCAGGAGAAGGATATACCTGAGTCTCGCAAGCATCCAAAATACTGTGTGAAGGATGTTATGGTCGAACAGGAATAAACTACCGATATCGACCGCACCAACCCGACGCCACACAGTACCATTTTCATCGCGTCTTGATCTCCCACGTCCCATCCTCGACTTCAACAAGCCCCACAAAAACCACCTCATTTTCCATATAATCCACCCTTCTCAAACCCTTACTACGTTCTTCTGGCCTTCCCTCTGTCCTAACCTTAAATGCCTGAGAAATCTTCTCTCGTGTCACACTGTGCAACTTCTCATTGTAGTGATAGCTAGCGCTAACGGGCGACTGAAGTTCCAAGTACATCTGCATGATCACATCTTGAACAGTGATGCCGTTGTCGTGCTTTTGGTGCACATCGATGTACCATGGTAGAAGGGGGTAGAATAACCGCATCTCCTTAACGGGTGGGGCAGTCGCAAGTTGGACAAGGTCAATATAGTTATATGGACGTCCAAGGAAGGGGAAGGAGAGGGCTGTTGGGTCTGGGAGAAAGCGGAGGTCGTAGACGATACGCGAGCCAGATGTGGCATAGGAGAGGTTCCTATGGATTGTGGGTCTCATTGGGTCTTCGGATACTGGGAAAGGAACAGAACATGCCATTGCATCAAAATTGCAGAACTCAACGAGGAATATTGAATAGAACGCACTATCATTGACAAGAGTGGTGACATGTGTCTGTACCGGAATAACTGTCTTCGACGCACTATCATCCGGCCTCCAATCCTGTGGTCGGCTCGCAAGATTTTCCGAATTGTATTCCTCGTGAGGCAAGTTATGTTGATCCCACTGCCTATCTCTGGCAGGTGCCTCATCGTATAGCGTTGGTAATCCATTGTCCTCGTCATCAGCTTCAGAGGTAGGCATAGCGTGCTCAACTATGCTTGATCGGGTAGGTTCCAGCGCCTCCACCTGATATAGACTAGGTACTTCAACGTGTTCGTCGCCAGCGATTGACCTCGTCCGATCGACCCCTTCACTAACCACAGGATCAGAGGCCCACAAGCTCTTTGAAGACCATTGGTGCCCCGTATATGGACTCCTGTTCGCATAAAGCGGTCGGGATGCTGTTGCCTTTTGGATACTACCATAGGGTGACACAGGATCATAGATACGAAGACGCTGGATTCCCATGGGGATCTGTCCAAAGAGCTGTGCGAGGATGCTCTGGTCTGCGGGTTCAACCTGTGACGATTGCGAGTCAACGAGATATATCGCATGCGAGAGCGAACTTGATTCTTCCTTCTCCTCCTCACAGAGTATAGCTTGCGTTCTGCGGAGAAAGAAGAATTCGGCATTCCATGATGCAATTAGACGTGCGGTGACATCTTGTGGTGTATGGGGAGCAGTTGGTGGTCCAACGGAAGGTTCCGGATCTTGCTGAGATTGAGGATCGTCCCAGGCTCGGGAGGCATCCTTCATTTGATAGCGGTGTGAAAGGGCTGGTAGCGCTACGAGTAGATTACGTCACGCACCGAGATGAATCGAGTCCAATCTTCATGATATATGTTACGCTCTTCAAGCAACTGCGGCCTTTCATATGATATGTGGGCCCCAACGTGCAAGTCCATTATTTTGATTACTTCGAAAGAGGTCCGGGGAAGATCGTCATCAGGGAGCCGGTGTGGCGATTCTGGTTTAGGAACCTTTTTCGATTGAAATGGGAAGAAACTTGGTGGCACTTCCGGTGGTGGTACTGATGAGAATGGAACAAAATGACCTGCACCCCAGGGGGATGGTCCCTGTTGAGCGATTTGAGTACCATGGGTATTCTGTGGGGCTTCCGTCCATTCAAGCACTCTTTGTCTCCATGCTTTGTCCATTACAGCTCCGTACCGACGAAACTCTCTGATGATGAGGAATAGATAGACGAGGCCTAGCAAAAATGTAAAAGTGACGGCCAGGCGAGGCCCAAGTGCGGTGAGGGGTGTGATTTCGAGTACAGTGTCCTCGCTTGTCCCCGTACGCCAGAGAAAGGCCATTACACAGGTTAAGTAGAATATGATGGACCTATGAGGCGACATATGAGTTTACTAAGCCACAACAAAAGATCGTCTTACCACGCCAGCCATATGGCAGGCATCGCAAGCAGTACCCAAACGTTCCACCAGATCATCGTTTTCGTTTTCTGGGCTTCCTATGTGAGAATATCAATATGGATGGACGGGGGCTCTTGTTATACATGAAAATCCCGACCTCTGCCCATTCCGCTGCTTTGTGAGTTCTGCGCATAGTATTAAACCTGATGATATATATACAACCGTACAGAAGGCTCATGAGGGAGCACACAAGAGCCAGGAAGGCGGAGTATCGAGTGTATGGGTCCATTATGGCACCATCGATCTGAAGTGTCGTCAAAATTGCACTAATTACAAGGCAGTCAACGACAGATCATGTGGAACTAGAAATCTACTCACGACAATAACAATACTGAAACGAGATTCAGGGTTTTCCACTCTCTCATCAGAGAATCAATGAAGTATTCCCAAGACGCCTTGAGACGCGCGACGGGTTGGGAATTAGGTGCATATTGTGTCACTTGTGTCACGGGGTACGATAGAAATCGATCTCTCTCCTCACCGGTGGAAGCAATGGCCATTCGCTTGATTTCTGGGATAGTGAGTTCAGCCTCTTCGAAGATTCGAGCAACGCGCGAAAAATAGAGTGACGGCAGGGTGAGGAGGAAATGCAGGTATATTTGCCTTGGTAGCGTGTCGAAAAGGAAGGCGAGAATATATCTTGATGTAGGGACATCTGTAATTTCATCATAACTTGCTACTGACTCTGTTTCCTCTTTCATCGGGTGGGATGAGGAGTTGATGACCTGTGCCACTGAGGGTACGAAAGGATCGACTGCAACATATGCTGGGACATTACGGAGAGGCGTGTTCCCTGGATCCTTTTTGAGGTGCGACATCTTTCCCTTGCGAACTTGCGGCGGATGGTACCAAGCAGGCGGAAGTGGGCGGGACCATCTCGTGTCATTGAGACTGGACTTGGAAGCGGTGGGGTTCCCACTGCCACGAGAGTTTTGGTCGACAAGTTCGGAACGGATTCGATAGTTCTGTTGGATGTCTGCATCGCCGCCATCAGCAACAAAGGGTGATTGACTTTTGGTGAGATGTGCATCTGCGGTTCTTGCTACAGGCTCCAGATTATGCAAGGATTCTTCCTCGTTACAAAGTGAAGCCATGTCAATGGGACGTTAAGCGATGTTCAACCTTTGAACACTGGAAACAAAAGAGATAATAAATGGGGATATATCCTATATGTGTATCGGCACATCATCGCGACCCAGTATGATGAGAATATCTTTAAACAATTCAGACCTTCAGAACTCCGAGTTTTGCCTATAGGAACCGTTAGCTTCAGGAGTGTCTTTTGTGACGTTGTTCCAATTCTAACTTGGACGTTCATTTGAGCATCGTAGCCGTTTTGACCATCGAAAACGTTCGTTGATACCGGCGAGGCACGAACCACAGGGTGGTTGGTTGTGACACTGATTACCGGCAACTTGGGTCCGCGCAGGACAACCGGGTGGGAATTTTTCGAAATATGGCCCGCGTGTCATCAAAAAATAGATATTTTCTTCAACGGTGACTATATAGTAAGTGAAGTTGTATGAATTCGCTAAGCTCTCACCTTCTCAATCACACTGGTACTTGGTTCTCACACTTGTTGAAGACTGCGACAGTTTTTGCAAGGCACACGTTTCGAGTCCAAGGACAGCACAAGACATACTGAAACACATTTGGAACGTGTTGACCTTTGAACCACGTTGACTTGGTACGATGATGTGGACCCTTTTATCATTGGATTACTCTGCTGTCAGGTTCCAAAGAGTCAAAGACGCTGAGAATGCTGATATGTTCAAGTGCGTGATTTGCTTATAGGTGCTCTTCACATGTACCCCCTGTTAATGCACTCGTGCAGATAAGGTTAAAGATGCTCTTCGTACATCCTTGGACTCCTAGCGTGTATAAGCACGAACCCGAATCATCTTCTCCGGTTCCCGTGGTCAACGCTAGATCATCGAATGACTTAGGATCCGACGATGAGATGACAACATGAATATAGATCGTCAACGGCTACTCCAGTTCCATCCTATCACAGAACCTCATCCATCCTGTCTGGCACGTGTACACTGTTATTATATATATATCGATTCCTGGAGTCAAGCTCACCCACCTTACGCCCCTCGGTCCTTCCTCATACCACTCGCCTTCCTATCATGACAGAATCAAACCGCAACTCTTTGATGCAAGCTGGGGATGCCATTAGACGATCTCTGACCCGTAATTCACACTACAGTCATGCTAGCACGCATTCGTGGGTTATATCAAATCACCAGAATCCCCCTCCTCCCCCACCACTAGAGGATCCCGGACCCTTTCCCTCTCCTTTTGTGACACCGCGTCCCCTTCCTGGTCATTTTGCTCCATCCCCATCTGCAAGAACGCCCCGCCCTTTGCCTGACCCTCAATCACAGGCGCAGTACCATCACCAGCTTCGCACAGCCAACGCTGAACTCACTCCTGCGACTCCAGAGGATGAGGAGGAATATATGAATATCGAACCGAATTACTTTGCTGAAGGCCCTGATGGTCGGCAACCAATCGATGAATTCCCAACCGTGGCTGATATGAGCCCAGGAAGAGAACGTGGATTCGTCGGAGGCTTCGTGAGCGGCTTGAGACGACTTCCGAGAGTCGTTCTCAAGTATCGTAGCTTTGGGGACAAAAGGAAATACTTCAGACGGGCTACCTACGGCAGTGGAGGCACTCTTACTGAGAACGCCACAGAGACAGGGAATACTCTTCCGGTGTATGTCTCAAATCCTTCCACTCCCATAGCAAGCTCGTCCAGATACGTCGAAAGACTCGAAATGCCCGTTCCCCAGCGAGTCGAGCCCCCTCCGCCTGACATACTAGGGCCTTCTCTAAGCCAACGCCGACATCACCCTAGTTTTCGCATCTCACCTCCAACAGATGAGGCAGTTGAGCAGGAACGTACTACAGAGCTCCCTGTAGACACTGTGGAACGCGCTCCCTCTGCATCTGCAACACCTGGGCGTATTTCCAATCCAGTTACAATGCTCAATCTCCCTGATCACGAATACCAAACAGAAGAGCCTCTTCCAACACCGACACCCAATCGGCTCTCAAACAGTCACAGTCAGAATGCGCGATCTCCTGCGGCTTCCATCCCTGCAGAGGTTGAAACCCCAAGCCCCGTGATTGCTCGCCCATCTCACACCGCGGATTACCGCAAGATGACGTTGTCATCGTCAACACATTCAAGGACGATGACCACGTCACTTAGCTCGGAGCCTTCGTTCTCTTCCCAGCTCAGCCCGGTAAAGAGCTTCCTCGTCAAATTGTATCGTCTCCCATGGGTTACGGAACGAGTGACTGAGGACTACGTCCCTGGTGGACGTGACGGGAGATACCGTATCAGGAATGGCGTCAAGAAACCTATGAAATCGTGGTACAGTGGCAAACCAGGCCTAGTCTTCTCCGCCAAGGATGGAAGTGGCGAACTCGACTTACTAAGCTCGAACAGCGGCTCCAGGCGGACAAGCACAGGCACGTCCTCCACGCCACTTTCATCGCCTGCTCTCCGTGTTCGTCATCGATCGTCTGATCAACGGACTCGCCATCGCGAGCCCCGTCGTCGTACACGCGATGGTGACAATTCAAGCCGGAACCACGGACGGTCTCGCCATCGGCGGAACACAGTAATATCCATGACCGACGTCCAGCCGCAGAATAATAGTCCCATGATACCTGCTGTATATTCCTATCCGTATCCCTTTCCAATTCCATATCCTACATTCCCACCGCCACCACCGCCACCTCAACGCGCACAATCTCAATCTACGCCCCGTGGTCCACGACCTTATCGTGCCCCAACGCATCCTCACGGATATGTACCATTTCAGTCACCACAGCCTCCTCATCCTGTGTTTGTCATGCACTCTCCGGCGCAGAGTGCGAACTCGGGCGATGCTTCACTTGCGCAGACAAATGTTATGCCTTCCATGTACGTACCGGTGTCCTTTATACCTGGCATTCTTCCTCAGGAGTCGACACAACAAGCTGCGTCTCCTCCTGCTCCGTCCCTCCCAACTTCTCATCCGACTGGAGGAGTCGATCCCTCTGGAAGTGCATAAGACTAATGCTTGCACCTTTGTCTTTCTCTATGCGCCCTCTTGCAATTTCTTTCACGGCTGCCGCACTTTTCCGTCGTTGGTCGTGTTGTCTTTGCCCTCTGGCGGACTTTTGTTGGTTTTGTAGGGATAAAAATCTAACTATGTCCTTACTAGCGGTGGGATGTCAAGCTAAAGAAGGATTACTAATTACTGTAAACGACAATGTGATTTGAACAGAACGAGATAGTCTACGTGCGAAGATGTAATCAGGTCAATGGGGTGGGTCATCTGCATGCCCTTCATACTCAGCCTTTGCCTCGCCTCATTGGAGCAGCCCAAGATCGGAAATCGACACGCGGTAAAGGCCAGGCTGAGGCTGTGACATACGATCCCGAGGGAGGCGAGCCAGTGCTGTCGTCACTGTTAAACTAGTACTCCTCTTAGCATGGCTATCAGCAGAGAAGTACGACAGGGGTTTGGGCAAAAGATATTGTGAGCAAATGCGATGTTCATTTTTCCTAATTTCCTATGCCGTACGGCAAGGCTTCGACTACATAAGTTTAGAATGCCTGCTGACGCGTAGTCTAGATTGCCACATGCCGATTCTATGAGACAGTTTTACCGTATACTTAGGGAAGCCTTGGATGGTGAACGTGATGGACACCAGCCAGATACAGTAATTCTTCAGGAGCTCATATTCAAGTTAGTACTGGTACCTTGATCCTGATTAACTACGTCGAATTCAAGCTTTCTCGGGCTCGTCTTCCACCATTTTGAATGTCGTGACCGTCCCTATTTGACACTTTGGTCTTCCATATGAATTCTACCTCTTGCCAAAACTGCAATTTTGTTATTTTTTTTGGACATAAGTATGTGGCGAATGTGACCTCTTGCTCCTGACGCGTCACTCGATATGATCCAGTCATTGACTCATTGAAACAGTCAACGGGATCTAGTCAGTTGTCAAAGGAGTGACTGGTTGGTTGTAGAATTCGATCCCTCGGCGGTGAACCGTTTTCAATTCCATATGTCGAAGTGTTATTTCAGATTTTGATCGAGATTCGACAGTGACATAAATAGCTTACAACTCTACGCCACATCCAACTTGCCTGCATTCCTGTTTGCTTATATCCGCAATGCATATCACAGTTGTGATCGATGATATTAGTCATATACGAAACTGACTTGATAGAAAAAGGAGATTACAACACTATTCAGTCTGAATGCAAAGTATATAACCCAACACAGGTTAGGATAACTCATTCCATTTCCTAGGTTCAAACACAGCACCCGAGGCCTGCGTCCGAAACACCAGCAAAAAGAAAGAGATCCCCCAACAACGCAAGCCAAAAGTGCAGTGGCAAGGTCATTGCGCCCCCGCGTTGCAAGCAGAGCGCAGGGAACAAGGGCGGCAAAAATTAGATAACCAATAATGGAGGCGGTGCCTCCATAATAGTGGTTAAACTATTAAGAACAGATACTACACTTGATCTAAGCCAAAAGGCCAGAGTGGTAGAGAAGCAAAGCATCCGAACAGCGGTTTATATGGAAGATCGCACATTACGCACGGACCACTCATGATACGTGAGAATTTCATGTATTTATAGCATCGTAAATTTCACTCCTTGCAAGGGGTGGAAAGGGGAAGAACCATAGAGCGGAATCATGATCCCATCGTGTTAGCAGGAAGGGAACAGTCACAGCCTGTGAGAGTCGAACATCAATAGTTCCGATCTCTGCTCGTTCAAGACGTAACTCACTGTCCTCCAGAGGGTTCCCATTCGACTCGACAAAGCAACTGTTCTCAGTCACAAAATAAGGTTGGCTAATGATTAATGGAGAGTGACCTTCGTGTCATCATGTATCTTTAGTATACGATCTCCCAGTTGCTCCCGGGCCCAGTCTTTAATTTTTCTCACAACTGTCAAAAAGGGACAACATCCATCTGTATCACTCACACCTTTTCTTCTGTCAGAAGGATATACTTAGAAACATTTACTATGTTATAATGCGTCGTTTTCAATCTGTCAGGTGCTTC
>JABAJX010020052.1:0-11538 GCA_018221735.1 Termitomyces sp. K1Aa | reverse complement strand
ATTTCCTTTTTTAATGATCTCGACGTGCGTCCATTTCGCTCATGTCTTCGATTGCTGTCTCTGACCTGTCCACAAAGGGTGGACTCTTCCCTGAGCCAAATATTGATCCCGCTGTGCTTGAAGCCCTCGATATGACTTTCGTGAGTTTTCCATAATCATCTCGAAGGCGCTTCTGACATCACCGCCAGAGGGAATATGAGGACACCGAACACCGAGGAATCATTATTCCGGGTATTGAAAACCTTGGATCGGCCATTATCTCCGGCGAGACAAACGCAGTTGTGGCCCGTGAACTTGAGGAAATCATCATTCCTGATCTTGAAAACATGGATACCATTGCCACCAAGGTAAGGTCACTTTTCCTGTATGTGTAGTAACAGCATCGACATATCGAGACAGGGCGAAGCAGAGGACACCGAGGCGACTTTCTTTTTCGTTACCAATGCCCTTCTTACTGCTGTTCTACCCCCTTCGAGCGAGGCTCCGGACGCTCACGCAGTAAGTCATCTGAAAACTTGTTCCGATGTGTCACTTCTGACACGAACGATTGAAGACTCACAAAGACGTCCTTGTCGACAAGATCGAGAAGTTATTCCGTTTGGTTCTTCCTGAGGAAGAATTTGATTATGTGAGCACCCACTCTGTCAGTTTTTTTACTAATATCGTCGAGGCTTACCTTGAGTTATCCCAGACTTCTGATTTCTTTCTCAATGAATTCCACCAGGAGTTGCAGGACCACATGGAGGCCATGTACCCTGATCCAGAGGTGGTGGTATGTTTGTTTTTTATTCCGTTCGGTACCTTCTCTCACTCGTTACAGCTGCCACCAGAACTCTCTACTTCGCGAGTGTCGTCTACCGCAGATATAGTCCTCTGTGATGCGTCATGCGTCGAGCGTTTCTGGCTCGAGCCCATTCTGGATTGGTTAGATGCCAACCTTGAGTGGATAGACGGATACGCCTTGAGCCTGAGTGCGGTCGAAGAGTCCACCATAGAAGCTCTTGAACGCGTTTCTGGCGATATCCTTCGACTTGTCTTGGGTATTTGTCTTGTAATGGTATGTCCTTTCTTCTTTCTTTGCTGGGCCTCCATTCTCACTACTCGATATAGTGCGAACTTGAGCTTGACAACGTTCTAGCTGAAGACGAACCGTCTTCATCATAATTGTCTCCCTCCATCTGGATTTTCTCTGCTGCTTTGCTGCTGTGCTTTGATCTCTCGGTTCTCTTTGCTTCTTTTTATATCTTTATCTAGTCTCTCTTTTTCGAACCCTCGCTTACGCAACGGTCCGAAATTCGCTCCTCAAGTTCTCCGACCCATGCCCTATCCTTCGTATCCTCATATGGAAGTCCGCCCATTTTTGCTCGAGTAGCACCAGACTTGGCAGCGCACCCGGACGCGGGGATATTTTATATCATGCGCCCCCAAGTCGACCCTTCAGACCCACATTGATGTAGGCGTGTGGCTCCGTGTGATGGGGACCGACGAAGGCGAAGGGTGCGCAACCTTCGCCTTCGCCGGCCCCCATGACACGGAGTGGCGCACCGCATACTTTGTGGCTGGAGGTCGAGCCGGGCCCTTGGACTTCTATAGATACATGGCACGGCATGTCGTTGAACTGGTACGTGTCGACACAATCTGGCCTTGACACCGGCTTACTAAGTCGCTGCCTTACAGAGGATGAACTTTACGATCTTGCGAGGCTACATACTCTGGGTCCTCAAGCGCCGTCTGGAACGACTTGACGCCTCTTTTATCCTTTCTTTTCTTTTCCGTGCCGGCAACTTTTCAAGAATCGTTCAACTCCAGCTCTATACCCATCAACGACACGCATCATTCCAAGACGACAGCCTAAACATACCTGCCTGCTTACTCCCCTTCGAAGATCAAAGACTTCTCAGATTGCTGCACATATTGGATTATAGACTGCCTACTCGTATCATGGATCTCTTCTTGGACTTGCGAACTTTGCCTGTACTCGAAAAACTCTGCATTATCTATCCATCTTGGTCTCGGACTTTTAGATATATAGCCTTTATGTGGATCTCCAGACTCCATATTCCGAGTCCCTTGATATGTCCCTATCCATCTAATTGTAATGTATTCGACTGCCACGGTGTAATAATTTGTACAACAGGAATGAGAAAACTAGCTTCTTATATTGAATTCGACTTGATGAGATTGAGGACACTGGTTATCTACATACAAGGCTTATGAAAGCTTCCAAGCGTAGAAAAATAGTCTGATTATAAAGTAGCACTACCTGTAGCCATGAGCGAGACGTTGAAGCCAACTTGAAATATACTGGAGTAGTAGCCGCTACATCGTCCTTGTGGATAAGCAAAGGAGAGTAATACATACCACATCCGTCGTGTTATTGCTCACTGCTCCTTTCTGCGAAACTTTAAATAGTCATACTAGCCGACAAACGAGAGGTTCATCGGCTTCCTCAAAATTCTGCAAAGGTATTTTTGGCGCATAAGAATATAATATCATATACAGGGAAAGACCTTCCTTCGTCCTGCATGCATCCCTGAATTCGATGATTCCTGGGACTACATACCTCATTTTAGCCGATGATGGAGACAAGGTGATCCGTCTAAGATGTGGTATAGTCCGCGAATAGGATACTTATGCACGGACAGGGAAGTGCGAATGTCTTCTTCACCCCGAAAAGTTGAAGTATTAAGATATCTAGTGACAAGACCCAAAAATCTGACAGCGCCACGATCAAGTTTGGAGTCGGCGATCGGACGTCGTGATCAGCAAAATATGTTTCTATCATCCAAGGAGCAGAGAGACCCAGGTGACCAGTGATGGAAGTTTGACGCATACCAGGAAGCATCTGGCTGGAAATCAAGTGTTGCCACGTCGAGAGCGAACTGGTGACTCAAAATTGTCAAGTGGCTATAGGTTGGCAGCAGGGTCGGCAGCAGGTCGGAGAAAGTAAAACGGGATGAGGTGTGAGAAAGGGGGCACGTGACCCGGCCACGTCTACTGACACGTCAACGGTTTTTGAAGATCAAATAAATAGCAAACGGTTTGCTGATTGACCTTTTTCTAAACCACTCTCGCCCACCATGGCTCGTTTCACGACGAGGCGCATTTTGTCCTCCCTTTCAATAGGTATCTTTGCCCTGGCGGCTGTCGCTTCCTTCACGGCACCTGGTGCTAAGGCTGAGGAAGCCAAGTCTGAATATGGTACTGTAATTGGCATTGGTAAGTTTTTTTATTTCCTTATTTCTCTTGGAAAGTAGGCTAACAAGCTTCTGGATAGACTTGGGTACAACGTAAGTTCACTTTGTTTCGAGGAAGACAATAGCCATTGTCTAACGTATGTAATTTGCTGGCAATTAGCTACTCTTGCGTTGGGTGAGTCTTCTCCACGCTCCTCTGGCGCTTGTTGTTGACTCTCCACCAGTGTCCAACGTGGCGGCATGGTTGAGATCATTGCCAACGATCAGGGACACCGTATTACTCCGTCATGGGTGTCTTTCACTGATGACGAGCGTCTGTGAGTGACGTGGCCGACTTTTACTTTGCCATCAGCTCACACAGTTCCATCCAGTGTCGGTGACGCCGCCAAGAACGCCCATCACCAAAACCCCGAAAACACTGTCTTCGACGCAAAGCGTCTCATTGGCCGCAAACTCGACGACGCTGACCTCAAACGCGATATTAAACACTGGCCTTTCAAGGTTACAGAGAAGAACGGCAAGCCAGCGATCACAGTCAAGTACAAGGGTGAAACCCGTGATTTCGTACGCTTTTTCGAACCCTCTTGCTAGATATCGAGATTTATGCGTTTGACAGACGGCCGAGGAAGTATCCGCCATGGTTCTTGGAAAAATGAAGGAGACCGCTGAGGCCTATCTCGGCGAGAAGGTCACCCATGCCGTTGTTACCGTCCCTGCCTGTGGGTATTGAATAGCGCACCTTTAGCAGCATATATTGACTCTGCTGGTCCTCTCTAGACTTCAACGACGCTCAGCGTCAGGCTACCAAGGATGCCGGTACTATCGCTGGTCTCCAGGTCCTTCGTATCATCAATGAACCCACTGCTGCCGCTATCGCCTACGGACTTAACAAGAAGGCTGGTGAATCTCAAATCATCGTTTACGATCTCGGAGGAGGGACCTTTGATGTCTCTCTCCTCTCAATCGATGACGGTGTCTTTGAGGTCTTGGCTACCGCCGGTGACACCCATCTCGGTGGTGAAGATTTCGACAACCGTGTCATTGAATACATGATCAAGCAATATAAGAAGAAGACCGGTACCGATGTCACCAAGAACCTCCGTGCTCTCGGTAAACTCAAACGTGAAGTTGAGAAGGCCAAGCGTACCCTGTCCAGCCAACAGAGCACTCGTCTTGAGATCGAGTCCTTCGAAGATGGCAATGACTTCTCCGAAACCCTTACCCGCGCCAAATTCGAAGAACTCAACATGGATCTTTTCAGGAAAACCATGAAGCCCGTCGAGCAGGTGCTCAAGGATGCTAATGTCAAGAAGGAGGATGTTGATGAGGTGTGTAGTTCTATCCTCCGTCAATCTGTGTTCGTCATGTTTAATTGTCGCTCAGATCGTCCTTGTCGGCGGTTCTACCCGTATCCCCAAGGTTCAGCAGCTCCTCAAGGAGTACTTCGGTGGCAAGGAGCCTTCCAAGGGAATCAACCCTGATGAAGCCGTCGCCTACGGTGCTGCCGTCCAGGGTGGTATTCTCTCCGGAGCTGAGGGAACTGCTGATGTCGTCCTTGTCGATGTCTGCCCTCTTACCCTCGGTATTGAGACCACTGGTGGTGTGTTCACCAAGCTCATCCCCCGTAACACTGTCATCCCCACCAAGAAGAGCCAGATGTACGTCTCGCACTTTTATTCCCACTTGCTTCAAAACTGACATGTCTTGAACAGCTTCTCTACTGCCGCCGATAACCAGCCCACCGTCTTGATTCAGGTCTTCGAAGGTGAACGTTCCCTCACCAAGGACAACAACCTTCTTGGCAAGTTCGAACTCTCCGGCATTCCTCCTGCGCCTCGCGGTGTTCCTCAGATCGAGGTCACCTTCGAAATTGACGCCAACGGTATCATGAAGGTTGGGGCCGCCGACAAGGGCACTGGCAAGTCTGAGAGCATCACCATCACCAACGAGAAGGGTCGTCTCAGCCAGGAGGAGATTGACCGCATGGTTGCCGAGGCTGAGAAATTCGCTGAGGAGGATGAGGCTCAGCGTAAGCGCATCGAAGCTCTCAACTCCCTTTCCTCTTTCGTCTACGGCCTTAAGGGCCAACTCGGTGACCAGGAGGGTCTCGGCGGCAAGGTCAGCGATGAGGATAAGAAGACTATTCTCGCTGCTGTCAAGGACACTACTGACTGGATCGACGAGAACGGTTCGACCGCCTCCGTTGAGGACCTCGAGGAGAAGTTGGCCGGTATGTTCATTCCCATTTTGTTTTCGTGTGCATATGACTGACCGAATACCTTTTAATGTAACAGAGGTCCAAGGTGTCGTTAACCCTATTACAAGCAAACTCTACTCAAGCGGAGAGACTGGCTCTTCCGACGAGGACCCCATCCACGATCATGACGAGTTGTAAATTATTGGACATGAGAGGAGTTGGTCGTGCGGTTGAATGGGCCGTTCTGGTGAGCAAGGTATTTCGCGCCTCGATGCATTATATGCCTACGATCCCAATGGAGAGGCGTCGTAGTGAGAGATAGCATAAAAAGGATTACCTTCGTTTTCCATGTATTGTATTACAATCAATTAGTTAGAATGATACTTTCTCTTCCTGTACTTGCCACTGTCCAGAATTTTCGTTCATTTTCCATAAGCAGATCATTGACAATTTCCATGGAAGAGGAGCTCAAGGAGGGGAACTTGTATTGAATGACACATAACATTGGAGGTAATGAGTGGAGGTGATACAGTATGACACATGGGAAGAACACATTCAGATACAGATGTATGGTATGGCTGTAATGGTATTTGAGAATAAGGTGACATTACCGGGCCGCGGTTGCGAAAGTGACACGTAATGTCTTCAGCGAGAAGAAACTTCGTCTTCATCTTCTTCGTCGGAGTAGGGTGAAACACGGATAGCACGGTACGACGGCATATGGCGGCGCGAGGAGAAGGAAGAGGACATCGGAGGAGAAGATCCACTCGTGTCTGAGCTATCGTCGGAGTATGACCTGGGCACTGCCAACACCAAACGGAACGCATCTTTTCCATTCAGATAGAACCGGTGTAGACGTTTTTCACGAATGAATCCGAGAGATTCGTATAGGGACAGTGCCGCATGGTTATCGTACTCCGTCTCGAGAATAATCTGAAAAACAACGGAGAAAATTGTCAAAACAAGGCGAATGAAGGGAAAAAACTTTGACAAACCTCATCCACTCCATCTTCCTTCATAGCTTCAATAGACTTACGAACGAGGGAGCTAGCTATAAAACAAAAGGGAAAAAACAGATTCCGCACCAAAGGTGTGTATCCGGTCATCTAAGACATCTGTGAGGATGCGAAAGAGGGCGGGAGGGGTGACGAACCTATACCGCGTTTTCTCCAGTTCTTGCTCACACTCAACATCGCAATGTACCCTCTATTCGTCAGATCCTTATGCATCGACTGCTTGCATACGATCACGCCTACCGGGGCCTGGTCGCTGGAGCTGGTAGAGTACGCCTGGAGCCCTGTCAGCAAAATATAAAATTACATAGTAAAAAAGTGTACTCACGAGATAAGAGAGATGAGGCCTAGACATAGACGATGTTTGAGCAACGTGGTCGTGTGACACGAGGAAAAGGACTCACCAGTGGTGTAGAAAGTATCGGAAAGTGTAGATGACGTATGGCTCGCTGAGCTCACTCTGTACGAGGTCCATAACATGAGGAAGATCAGATTCACCGAGGTATTTGCGGTATTGGATATCGGACATGGTGGTGGTAAAAGGAAAGGAAAGGTCCGACCCGAATCTGTGACGTGGGACTTTAAATAAAAGTGACTGGTCTAGTTCATGCGGCATGTGATCATCACAATTTCGAACATTGAGCGCTGATGCGCCACGGAAATACGACGGGTTCTGTAGACTTATAAGAGGTGATATGTTGCCCGATGTTTCGTCAGTGGCTCATAGAAAGGAAGTTTATAGATATTGGTACTTAGTTGTTTTTTTTCCTCGAAGTAACGACTGTATTTGTAGATAAAGATTCATCTACCAAGGAACAAATCCAACAAATGTCCAACACTGATACCCAAGGAACGAATACTTAAGCAGGATATACATATCCGGCAATCCCCTCCCTGTTATACCCATTTCCTGCAGCAGAATTCGCCTCCGCCGCCGAGGTCGTATAGAAATGATCAGTTCCACCAGGACTGTAAAGCCTATAGAACGGCACAGTTCCGCGACAATTCCCATTCGGGTAGATATACCCTGCAATCCCCTCAGAATTATACCCTTGCCCAACAGCCGAGTTCCTCTCGGAGGCGCTGGTGGTGTAGAAGTGGTCCGTCGCGCTGGGACTGTAAAGGCGGTACAAGGGAACAGTACCGGGTTGTTGGGAGGTGAAGATGTATGAGGAGATACCCTCGGAGTTGTAGCCCGCTGCGTTGAGCTCGCCGGTGTTGGTGGTGTAGAAGTGGTCGATGTCTTGGGGGTTATAGAGGCGGTAGAAGGGGCTTGCGCGGTTGCGGTTGCCACAGCGGTTCTGGGGGTGAGGATTAGGTACAGCATGAAAGAGAAAAATAAAGAGAATGCGTACACGCTGACGAGCCTCGAGGCCGGATTCCTCCCCCTCCGTGGGCATAGCCGAGGCAACGGAGAGGAGAGCGGTAACGAAGATAAGAGAGAACTTCATCGTTAAGTTCAACACGGGGATAATAAGGCGGTACTAGTTTGTCGTCTTTTAAACACACAGAAGAACACATATGATAACGAATTTAAGGGGACCGTACGTCATTGAAACCGACGAGACTCGGACTTGTATCAGAGGTTGAAGGGGATGTTCTAAAAACGCAATGCGAAAGCACCCTAGAAGTAACACAAGCGCAGTTCCGAAACATTGAGTAGGAACCCTACTGCATAGGAGGGGTCGCCGAGATAGAAGTGAGAGTCCATTAGGAGAAGACACGGAAGTCGTTCCCCGTAGATGAAGTATATCGCCTTCTTATATAAGCAACAGCGCCCTTTCCAAACCGCCAACGAGGGTTGCATAAAGAACCATTGTGTCGCACAAACTCCAATTTTATGAATGGTCTGAGGTCCTTTTCGTGTGGTGTTATGTTAGCAAGCTCGGAGATGGCAAGACAGTCTGTTTTGAGGCTGCACCCAAAAAATATTATGACAGGTGCTCTTTGAGGGCGGCACCAGATAGACGAGCCAGGACAGGGTGCACCCAGAGAATATCATAACAAGGGCTCGAGGAGGGCGGCACCAGGTAGACGAGCCAGCAAGATTGTGATCTACACTAGTACACTAGTGTAAGGATATACATAACCAAGATCCTCCTGGGTGATATACCCGACGCTGCTAGCAGAGTCGCGCTCCACAGCGGACGTAGTATAGAAATGATCCGTCTTGTTTCTATACAATCGATAGAAAGGAACACCGCCACATTTTCCGTCAGGATAGATATACCCGGCAATATCCTCGAATTCAAACCCCCAACGAGCAAGAGCGATGGTACGCTCATCTTCTTTGACGGTATAAAGGTGGTCGGTGGCGGAGGGACTGTAGAGGCGGTAGAGAGGGACAGTTCCCGGCTGCTGGGATGGGAAAATGTAGCTTGAGATTGCTTCTACGAGGTATCCAGCGCCGATCTCAGACTGATTGAAACTGAAGGTATAAAGGTAGTCGACCGTGGCGCCGTTGTACGCGCGATAGAAGGGACGAGCATTGACGGGGTTGCCGCAGGCGTGCGGGGCACGTGGCTGCATACGGTAAACGATTGAAAGGAAGAAAGAAAGAGAAAAAAGTACACACCTCAAGATGGTTCTCATCAGCAGTGATACTAGAAGCAAGAGCCAAGAAAGCAGAGACGAGAACAAGAGAGAAACTCATATTTAGCTCAAGACATCGATGGCCAGTCGAACACCTTTTGAAAGGCTGATGAGGCCTGAGGCCTGAGGGTTGACAGACCAAAGACTACAGCTGGTATGATGTCCCGCCGAGTCCCCGAATATTCTCTCATATGCCCTTAGGTGGTAAGTAGGCAGCCTTTCCGTTATGATCAGGTTGAGGGCTGTGATGGTTCTCGACAGAACCGTGGGAGCACACCTAACGGAACCTAAACGAGTCGGATGCGTTTTACACATACTTCCTTGACATGGCCTGCTTTATCAGGCAAGTAAGTATTCAAGCTTCAAGCTCAAGACTGAACCAAATTGGCTGATTGGTCGGACCGTGTAGTTCTTCTCCGCACTGCTCAGATAGTCAGCTGGAATACTCTTTCTATGGGTTGCCACCTAGTCCAGATATTGTTATGTGAGCAGCTCTCGCAGCTAGATACGTCCTAATATCCAACCCGGGTCTTGGAGAACAATCCTATGCTATGATAACCTCCCTCTCATCACCATTCGAATTACTCGACGATCTCTCTCTATTCACATATGACAAGTAAATAGATAATCCAACTGCCTCTCTGCTTACGGGCATTCTTATGTCTGGTTATGGAAATTTCATCGAGGCGAGTCCGAGTCGGCAAATAATAAAGTAACAGTGATCCTAACGTCGCGCCAATGGTCCGCTGAATTCGCGTCGATTTTTTTGGGGACGCCATGCCATTGCAAACGACAGAACTTGGTCTCGTATCAGGAGGAGGATGTGTGCGTTCTCAAAAAACCCAGTGCGACATCAAATGACACCCTGTAATCTCAGGCTTCGTAGGTCGGATTACATTCAAAAAGGGTGACACGATAAAATCCAGAGATCGCGAGACGGCCCGCAGCACAAGCCTAAGCAACCTCCAATTGTCACAAGGCCTCTCTACACTAGACCCTAGTATACGGATACACATAACCAATCACATTTACCACTCGATACCCAGCCTCAATAGCCGAGTCCCTCTCAACATTGGACGCCGTATAAAAATTATCCGTCCAGGTCCTCCTCTCAAAATCATAATAATTCAAACGATACAACGGAACACCACCACACCTCACATCAGCATACACATACCCCGCAACACCCTCTTCCTTATACCCCGTATACATCGCCGTCTTACGATCACCCTCGCTGGTAACATAAAGGTGGTCTGCGACAGAGGGACTGTAGAGGCGGTAGAGGGGGACTGTCCCTTGTTTCTGGGATTGGAAAATGTAACCTGTGATTCCTTCTATGAGGTATCCAGCGTCGATGTCCGATTGGTTGACGGCGAGTGTGTAGAGGTGGTCGGACATGGCGCCGTTATACGCGCGATAGAAGGGGCGCGCGTTGGCGGGATTGCCGCAGGCGTTCATGGCGCGTGCCTGTAGACGATACTTGAACCATTGCGGAAAGTGGGAAAGTACAAGTCCACACCTCGAGATGGTTCTCATCGGCACTGGCGGCACTGGAAACAAGCGCCGAGACGAGGAGCGCAAGAGAGAATCTCATATTTAACTCTCACATCGATGGTCAGTCGAACGAACACCTTTAAGGCTGAAGAGGGGTTCACATAACATCTGGTATGATGACTCATCACATCCGCGTATATGTAGAGTTCTCATCTGCTCTTAGCAGGTAGGCAGCCTTTACAGGCAATCTGTCAGACCTTCCCCGGTGTCAAAAGGCAGGATGAGGAGCTGGTATGATGTCAAGTTGTCAGGTAAATATATAATCCAATGCGCCACTGCCTACATAATACAGATGTTCCTATACAACTTGGAGGAAGATGGAAACGTTCTAACAAAATCCAATGCGACAGCAGATGACGCCCTAATATGAATAAATGGAGATCTCGAGACGGCCTGGCGGCATCAGGTAAGTAAATGATGCAGAGCAAGCCTAGTACTACGCTAGGCACTGGTATACGGATACACATACCCAACCACATTTCCCATCCGATACCCAGCCTCAACAGCCGAGTCCCTCTCAACAGTCGATGCCGTATAAAAACTATCTGCCCTACTCAAATCCCCATCGCTATAACTCAAGCCATACAACGGAACACCTCCACACTTTGCATCAGCATACACATACCCCTCCACACCCTCTTCCACGTATCCCGAGGCCTTCGCCGCCTGACGATCCCCCTCACTGGTCGCATAAAGGTGGTCTGTGGCGGAGGAACTGTAAAGCCGGTAGAGGGGGATTGTGGCTTGTTGCCGGGATGGGAAAATGTAGCCTGTGATCCCGTCTGTGAGGTATCCGGCGTCAATGGCCGATTGGTTGACGGTGAGTGTGTAGAGGTGGTCGGACGTGTCGCTGTTATATGTCCGATAGAAAGGGCGCGCGTTGGCGGGGTTACCGCAGGTGTTCATGGCGCGTGCCTGTAGGACGATAAGCGATAGAAAGAGGGAAAGTAAAGTAAAAGTAAAAGTAACAGTAAAAGTAAAAGTA
>JABAJX010020051.1:0-11542 GCA_018221735.1 Termitomyces sp. K1Aa | reverse complement strand
TTGTTCTCTTTGGATCTCCCTCTGCCAGGTGTGTAGTTATGTCCCTGTATAACTGTACAGTACTCAATAGACTTTGGATCTCCCTCTGCCAGTTGTGTGATTGTGCCACAGCCTCCAGAGGTCGCCCTTACAATGTTGGTGATGGTGGAAATGGTGGAGGTGGGGGAAATAATCGGAAGCAGGAAAGTCATGGCAAGTGGCAAAGTGAAAATGGTGGGGTTGTGACATTACCCCTCTGCTAGTGTCAAGATGCTGATGAGCCCAGTCAGTGATTGTACCTGTCATTTTTTCTGATTTTTTCTGATTTTTCTGATATTTTTACATATATTTTAACGCATCCCTCTGCTAGTGTCAAGACCCTCAAGACGCTGATGAGCCCAGTCAGTGATTGTACCTGTAATTTTTTCTGATTTTTTCTGATTTTTCTGATATTTTTACATATATTTTAACACATCTTTTGACATAGTTTTGTGCTATGCATCAGTCATGTGATGTGTCAGCTGATCAATTGTGTGACTTTTGTATGATGTTTGACATATATTTCTTGACATATAGTTTGATACTGGTAGACATTCTGGACCATGTCGGTGTCACTCCCACTCTACCCTTCTTTATGATGCAACCTCAGTCAGCACACAGGTCATCTGGTGTAGGTTATTTGTACTATTTTTAGTCTAGCTACCCTGGACAATATTCTTGTAATGTCCACCAATACTTACAAATATTTCCCACCAAACTAGTATAAAAGACCTACATTTTGTATAGTAGAGACAACCAATCTAAATCTTGTCTTGCTGCCATTTTGGAGCACCAATCTAAATTTAAACTCTCAATAACTGGCCATACATTGAGTTCTTAATGTCAGTCAAGTTGTCATTGTAATTGCACTCTTCTCTTCCATATCTCGAGTTAACCACCAACAGAATTGCTCTAAAGCCTTGTGCTGAACAAGTAGTTTTGTCTATTATTGCCAATCACATTGTTGTCATTTTTTAGTTATCGTTGTTGCTACTAGTATTGTTGTTCCTTATTGTTGCTCATTGTTATTGCCAACCTTGTAGTTTAGTGGCCAATTGTTGTCTCATCCTAGTTACCTTTTTTTGTATTTCATTGCCATTGCACCTCTTTGAAATTTGACCCTTTTAAAATCAAGGTCTGCAACCCCTGCAGGGACGTCACACTAGCTGTTCCTTGCACACTCTCTGGCAGGCATCGTGGTTGAGCATCCTAGAGGAAATTGTTCCTGTGTAGAGGTTGTTGCCAGGTTGTTACAAGCTCCTTGGAGGTCAATCCTGAGGAGGTGGATGAATTGGCAGGGTATGATCAAGGGGCAGAGGAGTGTTGAGTGATGTGTTCCACAGCCAAGAGGAAATCTTAGCAGGAGATGCCACTCTTTCTTCCTGGGTCCTTGTCAGAGGAGAAAGATGAGCAGGGGGGTTTGTTTTTGAAGGCTTGGAGAAAGTGCTGCCCCCCAAGTGTATCAGGAATTCTCTTCCCCTAACTTTCTGTGCGCCCTGCCCCTCCTCCCAACACCACAGTTGGTGGAGACCTCAAAACACAAAATAAGCTCCTCTGTGCCCAGCTGAGTCAGCTCCAAACTCAAAACAACAAGCTCCTGAGGCAAAAGCAAACGTTATACAAGGAGGTTCACTGCCAAGAGAGGAGAATGTGGAGTTAGTTCAATGGTGGAGGACACAGGAGGTTGAGATGGGAGGCTTGCATGGGGATGTGGTGGAGTAGGAGTGGTGATGACTGCGCAGCCGATCCAATAGGGTTAAATAGAGAAAGTAATGCCTTTTGAGTTTAACTTATCTGTGCAAGTACAAGGTTGTGCGAGTGGTTTAGGTGAATGCCAATTGAGATTCTGTGTAAGATACGTATATGCAAGCTTAAACACTGTTGGCGACTGTAATTAAGAAAAAGTCATTGGTGAACCTCCAACAATTGCAATTGTTGGCAACCTACTGTTAGGTGACCAAATGGTAATCAATAAAGAATCTGCTTGACACCAATCAGTGCTAAACAGGAGGGAATGATATAACAGTTGCTATGGGGGTATAAAAAGGACTCAATAAAGTTGGCAGTAAGGCCAACCTTATAGAAATATCTGGTTGCAACAAAACACAATGGTCAGTGAGTGGTACCAACAATAGAAATGGAGATGGGATTGTTGACAGATGAGTCCCAGACCCTTACATTTCCTTTTTTGGATATGTTTCCTCTTTTGTCTTCTCACATACGTTACACCACTATCCCCCACTCACTTGGTCACCTTTATTTACTATACTTTATCCAAACCTTATTTGTTTTTATACAAATATTGTATACACAAAACATCCACACCCCTGCACTCATCAGCAGAAACTGCAACTGGTGTTTCAATAGGGGAAACCAGTGGATTGGTTGTATCAGGCAAGGCCCAGGGTGTGGCAGAGGGTCCCTGGCCACATGCGTCAACAGCCAAAGATGAGGGGGGGGAGAGGATGCAGATGGACAGAACTGTGGTGGATTGTCCTGCAGTGGCCATGTGGAGGGGGAGATGATGGAGGATTGCAGGGAGGTGCAGCAGGGTGAGGATTGTGGTGAGGGGAGCTTGTGAGGGAACATGGTGAGAGAGCACAGTTTGCTGGAGATCACTCTGCATCACTGTGACTGGCTCGTACAGTTGTATTTTTGTGACTGCCTGCTTTACCTGGGTGAGTATCTGTACTCTGTCCCCTGGTTCTCCTGCTGACTAGTTTGCTAAAATAGTTATGGTTGCATTGCAAACTCCTAGTGTTGCAAGTTCTGGTTACATGAACCACAAAAAAAACCTGAACCAGACTGAACTGCACTAAAAAAAACTGCATTACATTTTCTATTTGGTCTTGTTTATCTAGGCTCAGTAGCTCAGAAATTCTCTTGGATCTTGATGCTATATCCACCTTGTAGCCAAGTGTTGGGGTGCTGCAGTGAACTCCCTCACAATCATATACCAGCCCATCAGGTGCACATCAAGAACATGAAGCAATTTCCACTGGGAGTAAAATACACAATCTCATGTAACAACTTGTGTTGACCCACTCCATCATTATGCACAACAATGAATAAACAATGAAGAGTCCCCTGATGACTGCAGAACCTACTATTCACATCTAGTGTTGCAAGGTCCAGTTACATGAACTGCAAAACAGACCTGAACCAGACTCAGCTGCACCAAAAAAGACTGGTCTACAGTCCATGGTCTTTTGGTTTTGAGAACAAAAAGACTGTGGTTCTGGACTAGTCAAGATGAGTCTTTTTGTTACCCCTAATAATCACTAATATTCCTTATATTTACCACCTTTTTCCGCAAATTTTCAACAATTTTTGACAGGTTTTTAGTGTTGCAAGGTCCAGTCTAAACAACTGCTAAAAAGACCACAACTGGACTCAACTCAACTGCAGTTGAGTTTTTTATCAGTTTCAGTTTTTTTGCTTTTTTAGATAAAAAAACTGGTTGATAGGACCAGTTGAGACTGGTGTTTTTGTATCCTCCTATTTTGCTGATGTTTTCTGCTTTTTTTCGCTAATTTTCACCAATTTTTGCCAATTTTCTATAATTTTTTCAGTCTTTAATGAAATTTTATTGCAAAAAGTAGTTTTATGGACTTCAATATGCAGGAAAATGATCCAAATGGCTAAGATTACTTGCCCACTAGCCTAACAGACATGATACAGAAGGTTTTTGGGTCAATTCTTGGTCAATTTACATTAAAAAGATCAGTCCTACAGCTGGTTTTAACCAGGCTAAGAAAAACCAATTAAAACCGGTTGAAACCAATCCAGTCCACAGTGTTCCTTTCTCTCTTAAAAACAACTGGAACCGGTTGCAGTTGATGGTTTTTCCAAAATAGGGTAAAAAGCCTGGAACTGAACTGGACTTCGCAACACTTACCCCACCACCTCATCATTTGCCTCCTTCTCTTGCATCTGCTCCATGACCTCTAGCACAATGTCAACCTCTCCAGGAAGGGGCTCTGCCAGGTTTAGTGCCACCAGCTCTAAAGAGGCAACTCTCACAAACAATTTCTGCTGGTATGACATCTCAAGGCAGGCCAACAATTGTAGCCCTGTGGCAAAATCCTGGGGCAGTTCATGGGGCAGGTAAGTGGCATGCAACACATCCTGCATGTACTACCAAGTCAAGGTCACTCCATCCAGGAGTTTGTAGTGTTGTGAGATCCAGTTCAGTCCAGGCTTTTGACCTGTTTGAGCAGAACCAGAAACCTGGACTGGTCCGGGTTCATCCCAGAGTGCTAGAACTGTAGACCGGTCCATGAACCAATCTAAACCGGTTAAAACTGGTGTTTTGGACATATTGTTGCAAATGTTAGCTCAAGAACACATAAAAACTGAGCATGTGACCTGATTATCCATTACTTATGAGCATATTTGACCTATACATGCAGCACTACATGCATAGAACTCCTCTAAAATTGATCAAAAATTGTTGAAAATTTGCGGAAAAAGGTTGTTAATACAAGGAATATTGGTAATTATTAGGGGTAACAAAAAGACTGGTCTTAACTGAACCATGGTCTTTTTGTCCTCAGAACCAAAAGATTGTGGACTGCAGTCCAGTTATTTTTGGTGCAGTTCAGTCCGGTTCAGGTTTTTTTTGCGGTTACATGTAACCGGACCTTGCGACACTAGGAGTTTGCAATCAATTTAGATATTGTTGGATTGTGGAAAATATTCTCCAACATAATTGACTCATAATCTCAGTTTTAACCAAACAAGTCAAATCAAGCAACATTCCATATATCCCATATATATTTTACATGAGTCTAGGATGCACGTGCTACTTGGCACTTTCAACACTTTCTCTTGCCTGCCATTTCACTTGTTGCTGGACTGCTAGAAACTCAAGCTACTCAAGCCCGGGACTCCAGAGAGATGGTGTTGGACCATTTCTCATTGACCTCATTGCATTTTTCTTATGTTTTCATTTCTGCCATTCCACTACTCAACCACTTGACAAGTACTCCACACTTTCTTTTCTCTTTACCAGCCACCACTTCTCATTGGAGACTCTGTCAGACAACCCCCATTGGCTCCCTTCTTCTCTGCTCCTATCTGCTGCTGATCTTATCATCTGATCAGTGTTGGCATCAAGGCCATTTCTGGGTTTTGATTATCTCTCCAGTGTTGGCATCAATGCCATCTCCAGGTTTTGATTATCTCATCAGTGTTGACATCAAGGCCATCTCCAGGTTTTTATCATCTCTGGAGATTGCTCCTTTGGGCTTGTTTTCTCTTTTTGGATGGCTTATGTGTACTGTACAGTTGGTTCCTATGCTTCTAGGGCCTCTGAAGCGTTGTTCCTGATATAGGGGATCCCCAGCACTGTGAGGGTCAAGCAGGTTGAAATTCAACCTTGGAATTCAACCTGCCAATGAGTTACCTGTAACTGTAATAAGGTTGAATGTGTACCTACCTAGGTTGATTCTGTCAACCTAAGAAAGGTTGGTGAAGCAGGTTGTTCCCCAACCTTGAATCATCCAATTCAACCTAAATCAGGACATCAGTCTCAGTTGAAAGTTATCCTGTAGCAGGGTTGGAAGTCCTCCTGCAGCAGGGTTGAAAGTCCACCCCACCATGGTCTGTTGGAAATATCCATAGAGCCAATTCTCACTCAACACTTAATATGCTTGGACTCTCTTCTTCAATTGTTATTTGCTATTCTTTATCTCGAGCCTTATTATTTTACAACATACAAAAACTCACCTACACAGAACGTACTTCCCTCAGCCGTCTACACTACTGTGTCTGACACTGAGGGTGCGTTACTTCACTACCACATTGATACAATACAACTATACTTACATATTTCTTGTAGACTTACTGTGTATTTATCTCTACAGGTCAATTTGAAAGGCTGTCGGTAAACAGCCTCACTGGGACCCTAACTGACAAGGTAAAAACCACTTCGTTTGCTAGTAGTTAGGATCTACTAATGTAATCATGTTATCTAAAGGCTCACCTTTGTTTGCTAGTAGTTAGGATGAGCAAACAAAGGTGAGAAACAAAAACTTTTGAGGCGGCAATCACGTGTTGTGTTGCAGCAGTGTGACGCAATAGTTAAACAGTCGTAAGTTGCACGGCAAGCTTACACCCCTCCCCCCTCTAAGAGCTTGCCGACATGTCTTCAGCTCTCCCTATTCTCGGCCTCCCACCTATCCAAAGCCTCGCAATCCTCCAACTCGGCGCGGGGCAGCCATTCATCATGCTCTGGAGGGAAACCTACCCAACGCACCAGGTACTGACGTCCATGACCCCTCCGACGCTCGTCAATTATTTTGTCGATGACGTGGTGGTCCGTAGCCCCATCTTCCGTCACGACGGGTCCAGGACGCGGATATTCCCGGTCAGGGAACAGGGAAGGATTGTTAGGGATGTGACGTTTGAGGAGATTGGCGTGGAAACCCGGGAAGGTGTGTCTCTTGTCGTTCGGAAGGTGTAAGGTATACTCAGAGCGCTCAAGGCGGCGGCCACCTCGTAAGGACCGTCATTCCGGGGCATGAACTTCACGACACGTTTCTTTCCCTTCCGCTTATACTCCCTGCGGCAGTGCTTTGTTGCGAGCATCACAAAATCGCCGACCTTGTAAACCTCCTCTTCCGCCCTCCATTTGTTCGCGTGGTATGCCTGACGGACCTTGGCAGCAAGGAGGTTGTCCTGGGCTTCGCGTACATCCTTCTGTAATTGTTCAATGATATTGTGCGCTGTTTTCTTTTTGTTTGAGACTCTGGTCGGGAGAGGTGCCAAGGGGGGTATGACCCGCGGGGAGCGTCCCATCTTGAGTTGAAAGGGTGAGAATCCTGTCGAAGCGTTGATCGTGTTCATGATTGCGAAGCGCACCTGAGGCAGTGCAGCCAGCCAACCCTTCTGGTCTCGGTCCACAAGGTAGTGAATGGCCTGAACCACGGTCTTGTTGGTTTGCTCGCTTCCCCATCCGTCTCCGGGTGATAGGAGGTGGACATCTTCAGTTTAACCCCTGTAAGCTTATGCAGTTCTTTCCAGACCTCGGCAACAAACAGTTTGTCCCGGTCGAAATGATAATCTCCATGAGTCCGTTCTCGCAATACCACTTGTTGAACAGTACCAGGGCAATCTGTGCCGCTGTGTCCTTAGAGTTAGTGCCCGCAAGCTGTATATCCGCGCCCATCAGGTCTGTCATCGTCATAATCATGTCCTTGCCCTCCTCCTCAGGCAGCGGGCCTATGAAGTCAATTCCAACGACGGAGAATCGTTCGTCGGGGACCGGCAATGGGTGTAGTGGTCCAGTTGGTTTTGTGGTACGATCCTTATTCCTCTGACATGGGACGCAGGAGGGAATATAGGCTTTTTCTAGATCACGCCTCATGTGAGGCCAGTAGTACAAGTTGCGTAAGGCAGCGTAACTCTTCTCAAACCCGTAGTGTCCAAGGGTATTGTG
The DNA here is from genome assembly GCA_018221735.1 of Termitomyces sp. K1Aa. NCBI lineage: Eukaryota > Fungi > Basidiomycota > Agaricomycetes > Agaricales > Lyophyllaceae > Termitomyces > Termitomyces sp. K1Aa. The sequence goes on along the minus strand of JABAJX010020051.1, from coordinate 4,083 downwards.
GGCTAAGTGATAAAGCAGTTCGCGTACACAAGTGCTGCTTGAATGGGTGCCGCCAGGGATGAGGAGACGTCTCCCAAGATACAGCAACCCGTTGTCTAGTTTGGCACCCACAATGCTCCCCTTGGTGATGCCGTCCCGGACCTGCTGTGCAAACGAGTCCTCTTTGTATCCCGCAATGATCTCCTTGAGTAGGTTTCTGTCTGCCTCGATCTTCAAGGCTCCTGCAGCAAGGACCTTTGACTTGGGTGGGGAGCGTGTGTAAGCCAAGGCACATGCCGCTAGCTCGGCGTTTGGCGTCGCATCTGGCATTCTGGACAGAGAGTCCACTGCTGAGTTGTGTTTGCCGTGGACGTATACAATGTTGAACTCGAAATCCGCCAGGAAAATCGCCCAACGGGATTGGCGTTGTGACATCTGCTTCTGGGATTGGAAATATTCAAGGGTGCAGTGGTCTGTATAGACCTCAAATTTGATCCCCAGGAGGCTTGTAGGCCACTTCTTCAAGGCCTTGACAATGGCCAACAGTTCCTTCTTGTGGGTAGGGTAGTTTTGTTGTGCCGTGTTCAGCTGATACAAGTCGTATGCCACCGGGCGTGCAGACTCCCAAGTTTTTCCAAAACTCAAAATGGTGCCCGTCCTGTGGTCACTGGCGTCTGTTGTGACGAAAACTTTCCTCGAGGTGTCCTCATAGTCAATGACTGTTAGTGTTTCGAGGTCCGTCACGATGTGGTGTATGGCATCAAACGCGCGCTGATGCTGGCTGGTCCAAGGCGGGAAAACCTTGTCGCAGTCCTTGTTTGTGAGTGGAGTAAGCACGCTTGTGTGTTTGGCTAGTGCGGGGATGAAGGCAGAGAGGTAATGTGCAAGCCCAAGGAACCCTCAAACATTGGTGGCGGTGGTGGGTACGGGCCATTCCACGATTTTGTCGACCTTCCGTGGATCGGGTCTGATTCCCTCCTTCGAAATGACGTGGCCCAAGAAATGGAGCTCGGATGCAAATAAAAGGGACTTCTTCAGGTTGCAAAAGAGATTTGCCTCCCGGAGGGCCTCCATAACACTCTTTGAAGGTTCTCGTCATGTTCCTCCACCGAGTTTGACCAAATGATAATATCATCAAGGTATACATGACAGATGTTCCCAATGAGCCCACGCAGTGCATCTGTCATACGTTGTTGATGTGTGGAAGGCGTGTTACACCCTCCCATAGGCATGACTACCCATTTGTATAATCCCCAGGGTGTGCGAATTGCAGTGAGATGAATGTCATCCGGATGGACCCTAGTCTAAAAAAAGGCGTTCGTCATGTTGATCTTTCCGAAAATCTTCCCCTTTCCACAGTCTGCGAGGATGTCGTCTACCCTCGGCAGCGGGAAACTGTCCCGAATGGTATTTTGGTTGAGTAGACGATAGTCGTTCACCCACCACGGCAGAACCGTGAGATCCGGAATGCCCTCTCAATGTTTGGGAATGCAGAAAGCGGGAGAGGCAAATTCAGATGATGACGGGCGCAGACGGCCAGCAGCCAAGTGTTCCTCCAACAGTTTCTTCCATGGTTCATGAAATTTCTTCGGAGCGGAATAACCTCGTGAGTTCACCACCTGTGATGGATCCTTTAGCCTGATTTGATGGTAGATGTGATTAGGAACATTGTCCGTGGTGTTGGGGAGTTCGGTTGGGAAGCGGTCAGCATATGTCTGCTTTGCCTCAGTGTCTTTCCTAGACAGTATTTCCTCTAGCGAGAGTGTCTCAATGCGTTCCCTCACTAAGGCCATGATGTGTTCGGGTGAGGCATGCTCCTCACGGTCGATAGTTGAGTCACGTTTGGAGCGGGTTGCGCCACACAAGGTCTTAGGATGTCTGTGGCTGTGGGTTGATAGCGAGCGGTGAGGATTCACAATGTCAAAACCCGTATGCTTGTCAGTTGCTGTGTTCTCTTCAATGTCTAGAACAATTTTCTCGGCGGACAGGAAGGGTATTCCTAACAGTAAGGGTACAGGTAGTCCGGCATTCACCTTTGCCGCAAATACTTGAGACCTCCATGCTCCCTTACCCACAGTCGCCTCCAGACGAACATACTTGTTACATGTCAATGGGGATTGGGTCAACGATGTTAAATTGTCTTCTTCCTTTGTGAGCGGGATCCTTTGTAAACCAAGTGTTGAGGCAAGTTCCTCGCTAATCACTGTAGAGGGGTATCCGTTATCTAGAATCACACGAATAGACAAAGGAGAGGAAGTAATGGCCGGCCCGGTCAATTCCAGCATAACAGTCATGTGAGGTGTGGATAGAGGGGGGTCTGATGAAGAAGACGTGATTGCGTACGTGTAGGAATCATCTGTATCCTTGTCCTGAATTTCACCACCTGCCTCCATGTATGCGAGTCCGGCAACACTCTTGGGCTTGGCTGCTAAGGCCGCTGTTAAGGTCAACGTTTTGGTGGTCTTGGGATCGGGCCACGTGTTAGCTATCTTCATAGGGCAGGCTTCCAGGTTCCCAAAGTGGTCACAAGAGAAGGTGCAGCAGCGTGTGCATCCCTGGTGGGCAGCAAGTAACTTCTTTTCCTCATCTGTGAGCTTGGATAACTTGGCCCGCGGGGTAGTGGTTCCTGAGTTGGCTGGCAAAGTGCTAGCGGTACGCAAAAGAGGCTCGGAAATCCGGTCTGCGAGGGGTCTGCATTTTCCTGTTTGTTCAGCATTGCTCGCGTCAATCATAGCTTGAGTCCTTGCCCTCTCTTCCGCCAACTCCTCGTCTAGTTCAACCACCTCAGCAATCCAGTCCGCGAGTTCCCCGGTTGGGATCCTCTTGTAATCGACCTTTCTCCGGAGTTTGGTACGCATATGCGATTCTAGGTGGGCCTTAAGGGATGTCTTGCTCAAAGTGTGCTCTGATTTGGTGTTCTTGAGTCGGGCATTGAGGTTCTGCAGCGCCACAACCCAATCAGCGAAGGCGGCGTTCTCCTGGTACAATTCCAGGATGGTGTCGTGAACCTTGCTCTGCCAACAATGGGGCAGGGCAAACTTCTGAAGCTTGCTGAGGTACTGTTTGAGAGTCATGCTGTCAATCCTTGATTGGTTGGCGTGGTACCAAGCGACAAAATGGGGTTCAAGCATTCCGTCTGCTACAAAGGAGACCACCTCTGAGTCTTGTTTTCCCGAGTGTTTCTGGTATCGGTGGCAGGCGATCGTCCATTGTTGAAAGACATGGTCGTCCATGCGGCCTTCAGTGAGCATCGGGCACTCTTTTAATTTGATAATTTTGACCTCAGCCAAGGGTCGTTGGTCATCTGCATCCAGGTTGAATGCGAGTGTGGCGGCCATTCCTTTCTGATGGGTGGCGGTTAGTGATGGGTGATAGGCGCCGCATAAGTAGGGCTCAGAGTTGTTTTGATGGCCAGGGGTGAAATTGTCCTCGGATGACGATGACTCTGGAGTGTTGTACGACTCAGCTGAGCTGGATGGTGATGCAGGGGCTAAAACCGTGAATGTCTCAGCTTCGCTGGTCGTGGGAGATGGCTCTTCTTTAGGTGTCTGGAAGTCGTACCAGGGAGTGCCTGAAGGTGGGGGTGTGGTTGGTAGGGCACCTGGTAGTGATGCCGCAGGTCTTCCTTGACATGCTGCTTGCCTTGTGGTCAGGGGGGTAGGCGTTGACGGTTTACGGCAGCTCGAAGACAGGTTGGAAGATTTGTTACCGGTGTCAAAAAAAAAAGTGAAAGGCTGTCGGTAAACAGCCTCACTGGGACCCTAACTGACAAGGTAAAAACCACTTCGTTTGCTAGTAGTTAGGATCTACTAATGTAATCATGTTATCTAAAGGCTCGCCTTTGTTTGCTAGTAGTTAGGATGAGCAAACGAAGGTGAGAAACGAAAACTTTTGAGGCGGCAATCACGTGTTGTGTCGCAGCAGTGTGACGCAATAGTTAAACAGTCGTAAGTTGCACGGCAAGCTTACACAATTTACACTTGAGTACACCTTGGCGGAACCCTAGAACGGAGGGCACAAGAGTTATTTTAGTAGACGTGGTAGGATGAGGGGGCGTGAGGACGTGTATTAATGGAGAAGTGGTCACCACAACAATTAGTCGTC
>JABAJX010020049.1:0-11642 GCA_018221735.1 Termitomyces sp. K1Aa | reverse complement strand
TGAAGAGAATCTTAATCAAGAGAGGTGGTTACCAAAGTGGTTTGTACAGGAAATGCAGGGACGAGTTCAGAAGTATGTCAAGAAGTGGCCGGATTCTGAAGAAAGTTGGGTAAGCCTAGGATTCTAATGAGTAGTATTTGCAATTTCATCTGCATCCTATAATGAGTTACGACGTTGGAGGAAGAGTTCACCAAGAGTCACGGTTCACAAAGGCTGGCTTACATAACTGACCTGAACCACGGTTCATTTTTGTCAAATCCTTCGTAATCTTTCAGACTGACCTGGCCTGGAACGATGCATTCAGAGACAAATGAACTGGATAACTTTAAAGCATCTCTTGCCGCCTTTGCATTTCCGTCGAGCTCTCAAATATCTGATAAATCGTCAGGGGCCAGGCTCTCGAAGAAGCGCACTCATCAATCTAATATAGCTCAGGTAGACGACGAACAAGCTGCCGTCGAGGGCCCGTCGTCGAGCAGAGATATTCCAGGACCATCTCCGAAGAAGAAGAAACGTGTCCGTGGATATGCCGACCCAGAGGTATATGCACACCTTCAAGGTCTACCAGACATTCTCTGCAAAGATCTTGATGGTGAGGGAAACTTCATGAATTTCCATGCGAATATCTTTTATTTGATTTCAACTTTAGTGGTCTTTTGCGGCATTAAGTAACTCAACATTTCTCATTTTGTTCTGAGCTTCTGACGTCCATTTCGCCTAGTCCTGGAGGAAGATCTGCAGAAATAGGTCACCATTATGGCCATCACTCAAATCATTTCTGGGACTGTCTTCACCAGTCAGGTACTTTATTTTACGTTCAGATGTTTCGTTTGATAACCTATGGGACTCGAGGATTTACGTCCAACAAGCTTTCTCCTGACGAAGATCATACACTGCCCGAACGCTTCTCGATAGGGCTGGTCAGTTTGTTTCGTGACCTCTGTAAACAATGAATCCTGAAAAGCGTCAGACGAATCTCGTCAAACGCCCCACAGCCGAAGTATGAGGCCTTTTTTGACCGGTGTATATCATAGAAATTGACCTTTACACAGCAAAATGAGCTATCTTCTGAGGAGCAAGCGGAAAGTGTACCGGATCTACTCGCTAAGGTTGCAGAATATCGTCCCCGGATTTTATGTTTCCTTGGATTGAGTATAGCCCACACGTTTCAAAACCAGCTCGCGTTTTCGACGGTAAGTCATTTTGTGTCTGTTGGTTGATTCGAACGCCAAAAATGCAGAGATCTCAACAGAAAATCAAGAAATCTGGACTCGGACTGCAGATGTACAAAATGATACATCCCGGTGCTCCGGATAGCACGCCAGATACAACAAGTAAAGTGGAAGATCTATGAATTGCGCTTACCTACTTACATAACTAACATCATCAGCCGAAACTCTATTCTATGCCCTTCCTAGCCCTTCAGCTCGAGTTGTGCAACCTCAGGTCATCATTCCATGTCAATCTAACCCTCAAAGTTCTTTCTGATGAAGGCTAACAGAAAGCCAAGAAGATTGCGCTTTTTGCGAGCTTGAGAAAGGTTCTGGAACAGGTCAAGAGAGGTGAACTAGGCACGGAAGCACTAGCAACGATTGTTATCCCTAGTCCGTAGTAATTGCACTCCAAATTCTCCTGGGTGTAAGGTTTACATCCGCTTCCTTGCCCTATCCCAAACATCTCGTCGGGGCCTCGGCCAGCCACATTACAAGACGATTATTGGAACGGCGCCTTTGCTCTGTTGCTGAGGTTAGAAACGTCGATGGCCAAGCAATTCAGGTAAGTCCATGACAGATGCAAGGGACAATCTATGTCATCATGTGCTCTCGGTGTTTTTTACAGCCCCCAGTTGACCTCTCAGAGTCGTACCCTCAATGACGCCTCGCAACTCAACTACACCTAACTAACTCATCATGTACGAATTTTCGTTTCATGACGTATCAATCATCACCTGGGTCAATACACTGACCGGAGGCCAACCAGTCTTCATTTCCAAGAGGGTCTGGGATATAATGGCGGTATTCTCCATCTACAGGGTTCGGGAGATATGTCTTTATTTGGATGACTCACTCCAGGGAAAGAAGTAGAGGTTTAACGTTGAACGTTGAATCCCTACTAGAGGTCATTACACATCCTTCCAAAAGAATTCTATGATTTGATCGTGAGAGTCGCTCAAAGTCTATCGATGTATACATAGCTCTGGCTCTCATCCTCGCGTTCACCTAAAATAGGAATGTGGACAACCAGCACACTGACTTGGAAACTGTTGATCTCCCGTTCAACCTGACGTCTTCCCCTTTCGGAGGATTCACCTATTATCCCTGGGAATAGGGGAGCGTAACTAATTGGAGCTGTAATGATCTATTAGCGCTTCTAGGTGGCATTCACACCGTATGACGCGGGGCTATGCAACTGCTGTGTGTCCGTTCAGACTAGCGCCAGTAACCCTCTCTCCAACTTTCACCCCTTCAGCGACATTGCGAATCGATACAAGCCTCAGAAACCTCACCCATGTTCACGAACGCCAGAAATGTCACTGTCTATGACGGTGACTTCAGAGTCACACAAAGAAACTACTATTCAGATGCCAGTAAGTGCCTCAATGCTCTACTACCGACTCCGTAACAATACTGATGAAATGCAGTCATATCCGAACTCTACAAAGCTTCTGCTCCAGGAGCTCTATATGATGCACAAGACACTGTGGCACCAGGATCTCTCGAAGTGCCTACGGAAACCGTACAAGCAGTCTGGAGATGGTTTTCTTCGCTCGATAGCAAACCTTTGCTCCATCTGTGCGGCCCTTCAAAGTCCCTTAACTTGGCAGTTCTGCGTGCTATTATCGAGAAATCGAAAAAGCACAAGCGGTTTGCAGCCAGCTTCTTCTTCAGTCCACGTCGGCTTAATTGCGCCTCTATCGGATATCTTGTCCCCACTATCGCACATCAGCTCAACGATTCTATCCCGCGGTTTCATAATAACCTCATGGAATCTATGCGCGGAGATCCCTTTATCCTCGAAAGACCTATTTCGACACAGGTCGATCAGCTCATCCTGGAGCCTCTTCGCAACATCAATGCTCGCGGTCGACCATTTCTCATTGTCATTGATGCATTGGATGATTGTGAAGGTGAAGAAAACCAGCTCTCAATCTTGGGGCAGCTCTCGCGCATCGTGCTCGAACACCGGAGCCTTATACGCTTCGTTGTCGCCACCTCTCCGGCACCACACTTGGAGTGTCTTCAAGTTCTCAACAAACAGGAATTTGAGTCTATCATTGTGGAACGATTCCAAAATCCGGCATCTGATCATGTTCGGGACAGTATCTTTGGAAAAAAATGTTCTCCGCAGCCTCTTGGTTATATTTCGTCCATCCCACGTTTTTCAATCTTTTTTTTTTCTAAGCTGAATCAGCCGTGGGCACTGCTTGGACGCAGTGCATCACACCACTTTACATAGCTTTAAGCCCTATGGCTCTCAGGTAGCTGGCTGTGTATGTAACTGTGATCATAAAACTTCGGCTTCAAAGGGTGTTGATATGAGTCGCCTTCCTAGCCCAAATTCGATACCCAGAGTATACATGCTATTACACACGCAGATTACTATTTATACTGGTTATGCGTCCTGGCATCAGAATCTTTCTATTCTCATCGTGTTTATCTAGTAGTCATCTAGAGTCATGTTCAAGTTAGCCGCGCGAAGCAACTAATGAGCAGCTACTAACAATAAAAACACTCGTGAGCAGGCCACGTTCGGTTTTAGTAGTTTTAGTACCTGATACCTGTCGACAGAAACAAGTCTTTGACGTCCCAGCAAGCCATAGGATCATCGAGATGCTATACATCTGCGGGGAATAGCAGAAGAAGAAAGTGACATAGGTACCGGTAACTGATCACTGTGCTTAACGATCGTACCGATTAAGAAACTCGGTATCAATTTGTCCGAGATGACAATGGGATGGAAAGCAAGTATAAATACAAATACGTGTGTAATACAATATGGTCAGTAAAAGATCGCAAACTCTACTCATCGTCGTCGCTCTCCATATCTTCGTCGCTATCGCTGTCTTCACCCTCCGCAACTTCAATCGGGTCAAGTGCAATATCATGGTCAGCACCGATGTACGAATCACAGATAACGTAAAGTTTGAGTGCGTGAGTACCCTTGGGAAGTGTAAACTCGAGCTTGACAGCGAGGCTTTTGTTGACGGTGACACGCTTGATGACAAGAAGCTGACGACTGTTCGAGTCACCAACGACAAGCCACCAGTTGGCCATTTTCTTGGAGGGATAGAAGGGAGCTACGACATTTTGATCGTCACCATCAACGTCATCCTCGTCCACGTCTTTTGAGAGAGCGACTTGGAGGAATATTGGCGCGCCAGCGGTGTACTCTCCTTTCACGAGCTCATGCGAGACGTCGAGGGTGGGATACGAGTTGACGAATGTGGCGACATCCCGCCTGAATGAGAATGAAATTAGTGAGAAAAGGTAGCAACTATAGAAGTAGAGGCGTACATCTGTGTTGGGGTCATTTGCAGGAGCTCATTCCGTTTATCATCTTCCATCTCCATGACGTCATAGACAGATTCAACACCAGCGTCTTTACAACGCTTGACGACCTGAGGACAGGAAAATCAGTAAATTGACTGCATATTAAGGAGGAAAGAGCCTACCTCGGGCTCAAAGTGAGGAATCTGCTTCAAGGGCGAGTCGGTCTCCCACATAGCCTGGACACACATCTGAGAAAGATCCATGGCGCCCAAGGCATTCAGCCAAGCATTGGAGGACATGACGTCCACGCAGGCAGAGAGAAGATTGAGAACCTTCTCAAGAACAAGAACCTGGTCGGCAGCGAGGTCAGGAGGAAGTTGGATACGCGAGAAATGCGCTTGAAGGAGGAGGAACGTCTTGAAGTGGGGTGCTTCAAAGTCGGCACGGTCCAGCTTGACAGGGACACGGTCGTAGATCCGACGAAGTAACGACTCTTCGTGCTTGCGAATGGGGATGGTCTCGAATTCGGCTGACGAGGAGACGACCTCCAAGAGACCCTTCAATTTTGTGCGCTCTTTCAACGACAGTGTGTACACCTCGACCGTGACATCTAAAGACAGATGAGTAAAGGGGACCTTAATCTTCTGCAAGAAACTCACAAGAAATGTTGTAGTACGCCGCGATCATGCCGAGATTGAGTGGCGAAACGTCCATCTCGTCCTCTGCTCGAGTGATAAGCGTCTACCAGAAGGAGCAAAAGCGCATCAACTCACCGATAGAGATACATTTGGAGTTGACCAAGTCAGTCAAAGTATTCTCGACGAGTTCCGACAGATGGTCCGACAGATGCTGATGACTAACATTATGAAGATTGTAATAATTCGGATTCTGGGTCATCCGCCTGTAGAAATACGTCCAGGTCAAGATATCCTGGATAACAAACATGTTAGAACACCAAACACAAGCCGTGGAACGTCGCTTACCATGGCATCCTGCTTATTCTCAATCGTCTTTACAGCAATCTCAGCAAGGAAGTAATCATGCAAAAGGTGCGTCGGCAGGTGAGATTCAATCGGCAAACCCTCCGCCAAGAACTTTTTGTAAAAGTCCTTCCGAGTCTGTTGGCACATGAGCACACAGCGACTCCGTTCGTCCTCTCTTGGGCGACACGCGCGACCCATCATCTGGAGCACATCCATGACAGGGTAATCGATATACCTATGCTCCTTGCCTTCGTAGAACTGAACACCCATGATGATGACCATATAACTCGCAACAGGAAGACTCCAAGCGGTATCCTAACGATATGTCAGTATTCGTATGCATCAGACGACGATGATATAAACGCACCTTTGAAGCAACGAGAACCTGAATGGCGCCCGACTCAAACAAACGCTGCACGATCCGTTTATCCTGCTTATCCAATGCCTCATGGAAGTACCCAATACCATGCTTGAGAGTCTCCGCCAATCCAGGATCGCGAATGTGGTCCAGATGGGGTTGAAGGTCCTCAAGCTCGATATTCAAGAATCGATCCGGTTTATCGTCAGCCGCGCAGTGAGTGAGGAGGTCATCTACAGTGAGACGGCACTGCCGACGAGAGGGAACGAAGACAATGACGGGCTTTGCGGGCGAATATTCCACTATAGCGAGGTACGCGGGTTTCGACATGGCGATCATGAGCGATGGGAAATGGGGTATAGTGAACGATTGTAAATGGATATCCATATCCAGTGGTCGAGCACTACAACCTCATAAGCAACAAAACAAAGATGGATGACAAACAACCCCATACCTCGGTGAGAAGTTGAAAATAGCATGAGAAGGAACACCCATCCACTCTCCCAAATCCCGCGCATTCGCCAACGACACACCACACGCAACAATACGAGTCTTAATCTCCGTCTGAGCAGATACATACCTCGTGCGGGAGATGACGACTTCATACGTCGGTCCAACCTCCCCACCCACAAGCTGAACCTCATCAGCAATCAAAAGCCCAATATTCTGCACATTCTTGCGCTGGCGCCACCTCCTCGAAATCACATCCCACTACCACCTCCATCAGAACACAACAACAAAAAAAAAAAACCACCAACTCACCTGCGCCGGCGTACAAACAACAACATCCCCCTTCTCCAGCGCCCTCAAATCCGCACTCGTCTCCCCCGTCAAACTCACAATCTCCTTCCCGCCCTGCAACTTTGCAAACTTCTCTCTCCACTCCGCCACCCTCTGATCCACCATCTCCTGATACGGCTCAATACACACCGCCCTCGGCTGCTCCCGCCTACTCCACAGCCTCAGCAGCGCAAACTCCGCACAGATCGTCTTCCCGCTTCCCGTCGGCGCACCGATGAACACGTTCTCATCCGACGTGTACAGTGCCTGGAAAACCTGCGTCTGGATCTTGTTGAACGTCTGTATAGTCGATGCGTAGATATCCTCGAACTCTTTGTTGTGCAGCGCGGAGAGCGGGAGCGCTTGGAGATCGAGAAGGGGGGTTGGCGGCGGGAACTTTTCGGGGAGGATGAGGTGCTTGAATGAGATGGGGAGACGGGTTTCGGAATGCAGCCAGCGGTCCGAGATGATGGAGATGTAGTAGTTGGGAGGAACGGGCTCGAACATCGGGACGGTGATCGTCACGTTATGTTCGTCCTCGGCGTATCGTTGACGAAGGACGAACGAATCGTGGAAGAGGATAATCTCGCCATCGACATCTTCGACTAGAATATGGAAAGTCTCCGCCGTACCGTGGATCTTCTCGTCCCATCGGAAATCAGGTATAATCGAAAGGTCGACACGGAGAAGCGAGCGGGTGATAGGTTGAACTTGAGCCTGGAGCCTAAGATAAAGAGTTAATCACAGATCAACACGAAGACCAACAACATACTGAAGCTTAGGGAAACTATGCACCAAACGATGCACAAGCCGCCCAGCATTCGGAATCCCAATAAGCTCCGCAATCTCAGGTGGTGTCTACAATCCACCATCAGTCCGACTTTTCACTCTTTCCTACAGATGTACATACCAGATCAAAGTACCGGAACCACGGCTACATCAACGTCTTACTCAAAGCACACACAGGATAAGAACGAATGGACATACGAATTGTTTCCCCTCGGCCTTCCTAACAACATCCGCCGGAACACCCTTAAACTGCCGCAAAGGCGTCATCGATCCCCACCTACACCACACCAATCAGCAAACCCCAAAGATAGAAGAAGAGTCAACAAAAAGAATAACACGCACATCCTCTTCTCAACCATCTTACACAAATCCAGCGCCGCCTTTGCAGGCACCGCCCATCCTCTCTTCAAACAAATCTCAAAGATCGCACGGAGGATCCTACACAGTGAGATGAGCACATCCCTCGACGGTATCCCAACAAACAACTCACCGTCCCGCGGACTGCTGTACAAACACCATATCCGCAAGAAGCACAAACCCTACCCAATTCCTCTCCCATCAGCACAAGAACCAAGAGAAATGCACCACACACCATCAAGCCTAAGCTGCGAAATATACGCCTGCAGCAACACATTAATCTTCGCCGCACTCTCCTCGACCCCCTCCTTAACCGGAATCGGCACCCTCTCAATCAACCTCCCCATCTCCATCTTCTCCTCCTGCCTCACGGGCACGTACCTAAACTCACTACTCAGCGCAAACACCCGAAACAGCTCGAGCATCCCCATCGTGCTCCGCAGATGCGCGTTGTACGTCATCATGCTGCCGTACGCGACGTAGTAGTGGCTCGCGATGCGCCCGAGCTCGAGGCTCTGCAGACGCCCGGAGGCGCGCGAGTATTTGAGGAGCTGGCATTTTTCGAGGAGGACGCAGGCGGAGTGGATGATGTCCGCGCGTTTTTGGATGAGGGTTGGGTCGGAGGGCGTGATGTAGTCTGCGCCGACGGAGTAGAGAGCTGGGGAGCGGAGCATGCGGATGTATCTATCCAACTCTCGTAAGCTAACCCCCCCCCCAAAAAAAAAGAAAACGCACAAATACGTATACCCCAACCACTGCACCGCCTCATCCCTATTCCTCACCGTCCCAAGCACAACCTCCGCATTCAACATATCAACCACCCTCCCCACCATCTGACTCTCAATCGGCAGCTGCTGGTTCCCCAAACTCAAATAATACTGCACCTCCTCATAATTCGTGATAATCACGCCCTCCCCGTACGTATCGTACTGCGGCCTCCCCGCCCGCCCGAGCATCTGCAGAACATCCTGGCTCGAGAGTTCCACCCACCGCCCCTTTTCGGGGTTGTAGATCTGGGTTCCTTTGATGATCACCGTGTGTGCGGGGAGGTTCACGCCCCACGCGAGGGTGGCGGTACACACGAGGACCTGTATCGACCCGTCCGCGAAAAGCTCCTCAACAAGCTTGCGGTCCTCGCGGTTCATCCCCGCATGGTGTATCCCAAACCCAAACGGCAAGAGATCCCGCAACGCAGGATCCGTCACATTCCCCGCTTCCTCCTGCAGAATCTCCCGCACCGCCCCCTCGGGCTTAACAAACTGCGTAATCGTCTCCTTCTCAATCGCCATATCCCGGAGGAACCGCGCGGTCTTGGCAGTCTCCTTCCGCGAGTGGACGAATACGAACGTCTGGTTTTTCCCAGCCTGCTCGAGGACTTTGTCGTAGCAGATTTCGTTCATGAGTTGGTATCGCTTGATTGCTTTTTTCTCGGTGATACCGATGATTTGCTGCTGGAGCCCGCAGGGGCGGTACGACGCGTCAAAGTAGAATAGACCTTTTTTCTCGTCTACACGGAGGAACGTAGCGACGTCCTGGTAATTCGGCAGTGTCGCCGAGAGCCCAACGAGTCGGACGTACTCGGCCGTCTGTTCCATCCTCCTCACCGTCCGCGCAATGACGCCCTCCAACACCGGCCCGCGCTCATCATGCAACAAATGGATCTCATCGATAATGATAAGCCGCACGAGGTTAGTGTAGCTCGTATCGGTGGATTTGCGCGTGATAACGTCCCATTTCTCGGGGGTGGTGACGATGATCTGCGTCTCGGAGATTTGTTGTTTCGTCATTTGCGAGTCGCCTGTGAGTTCGCCGACTTTGATGTTGTAGGGTTTGAGACGGGATGTGAAGTTTCCGACCATTTCTTGGACGAGGGCTTTCATAGGGGCGATGTAGACGATTTTGAACGAGTCGAGGTCAAAGGTACCGGTTGATTCGTCGCGGTGTTTGGAGAGCTCGTTGAGGACTGTAAGCATCGCTACGTTGGTCTGTACATCGTATTAGATCAATATATGCGGTTGGAGAGAGTATACGCACCTTGCCAGCACCCGTAGGCGCACACAACAAGATCGGCTCGTCCGTCCCAAACGCAACAGGGAACACCTTACTCTGCACCGGATTCAGATGTGGAACGGTAAACGCCTCCCTGGCCCACGCCGGCATCGTCTCGATCGGGACCAACTCGCCGGGCGCAGGCTCCTTCTTCTTGGGCGCAGGAACGTGTATCTCCTCGTACCCCTTCTTTGCGCGCTTAAACGAGCCCTCGGGGAGCTTACACTTTTTGTTACTCATGAGATGGCCGCCCTGGCTGAACGCCATGGACTCGAGATCCACGGTCTGTTTGGGCTGGACGGTCGAGCCCGTGGCGGTCTTGGGGACGTCGGGTTTCGCATCGACATGCATCGCGTCGTCGTCGTCTGAAGACTTGGGTTTGGCTTGACGGTCGCCGGCGAGCTCGCGGAGGATCCAGCCGAGCGCTTTCTCGCGCATGGCGACTTGGACGTTGACGCGCTCGTCTGGATCGCTGCGGATGAGTTTTGTGCACCAGACGACGACGTCGCGGTTCTTGAGGAACCTTGTGGTGATGTGGAAACTCTGGTACTCGAAGAGCTCCATGAGCTGGTTCTCACAGTCGCGGAGAGAAGACTCGGAGGCGAGGATGGAGAGGACGGAGGCGGTCTTGTCGGCGGCTGTGACTGGGTCTGGGTATATTTCGGAGATCTGACGCTGGACCCAGAAGCCATCGATGGAATGGGGCGAGACGATGTCTTGGTCGACCTTGACCTGCGACTGGCCGCCAATGACGAGTTGGGGTGGCTGTGTCGGCTCGTCCTCGTCGTCGTCGATGCCGTCGTCTTCCTCTTCCTCGTCTTCCTCGTGGATTTCAAAACCCTCGTCGTCGTCGTCGTCCTGCTCTTCGTCGTCAAACACCACAGCCACACCAGCCTCGTCGATATCCGCATCCCCCATCGTCTCGTCCTCCGCGTTGTAGTCCGTAATCTTCTTCGCCAGACTCACAAACTGCCCAAACAACTCGCTCGTCACCCCCCCGAGAATCTCCTCAATCTCCTTCTTCTTGTCAAAATCCTTCAGTCCCGAATTCTTCAGCGTCTCCAGCACGGTATCCGCCGCACTCCGCACAATGTCCTGCGCCTGGTCCCCCACCGCCCCATGCACAGAGCTCAGAATCATCTCATACACCTCCCGCGTCTCCGCCGTCCGCGGCCGATACCTCAGCCCCTCCACATCCTGCGTCGCCTCGATAATATCCGTATACCCAAACCCCATCTCCGCCCGCCTCTTCGGCTGCTTCTCAGACGCATCCTGTCGCTCCGCTGCCTTTTTCTTCTTCTTCTCCACGTCCTTGGGCGCTGCACGCTGCACCCGCGATCCCATCTCCCGTGGGTCAATGCGTCCTGCCAGCGACGTAGGCGCCCCATCGGGTTCCTTGTCTCGACGCGGTAGAGCTGACCTGTCCGCAGTCAGGACGAGCGACGAGATGGCGCCATAGTTGTAGCCAGAGAGATCTGGTTTGCCCGACATGTCTGACGAGCGTGAACAAGTTGGTTCAACACACCGAATCAAAAAATGCCACGTATTATGTAAGCATCGGTCACGCGCCGAGACAAGACGAGCTATGATTTGTGCCCTGGTTAAAACCCAGTTGGGTCATTTGGAACGGTCAGTCCATCGAAATGACTGTCACTGACCCCCGGTCAGTGGGGTCTTTTCACCAAAAATGACAAAATCATCAATTTAAGCTGCCTACTTGCCATTTGAGACTTCAATTGGCTCAATTGGCTCTGAGGCAGTACGCCGTCCCCTGATCCCTCCAGAGTGCCTATGGGCTCAATAGCTCATGGAACTGTAATTCTTCTTAATAAGTCT
>JABAJX010020048.1:0-11705 GCA_018221735.1 Termitomyces sp. K1Aa | reverse complement strand
GTGGTCATTGCGAAGACGCGGGGAGGCAATTACATTGTGGCAGAATTGGATGGGTCTGTTTGGCAATCAAGAGTAGCGGCGTTCCAGGTACTTCCCTATAAAGCTCGCAATAAGATTACCTTACCTCAAAAACTTGAGCAGTGGATAGATATTACCCCTGCTAAGTTAAAAGAGCTAAGAGAAGAATTGCAAAAGCCCAGGGAGTCAGTTACAAAAGATATCTCATTTGGATCTGTATGGATAAACAAGTCCTCAGACTCTGAATCAGATATAATAAATAATGACCTTGCAAAAACTTCAAGTTGAACTTAACAAATCTTACTTAAATAAGTAGGAAGACTTAAGATTCACGCGAAAAATCAGGTAAAAAGGCATTATGATTGAGGGAGGCGGTAGTAATGAGAAGAGGGCTATATAATTATACCTATGCTAAGCAGAGGCAGCGCTGATGTTTACACAACGGCGGCCGCCGGTATTTCCACGGGGGCTTCGGGGTCCTCTGGCTGATCTTGAAACTCAACATCAGAGGACTAGGAGATCAATGAGAAAAACCCACGGAAATAGAAGGCGAATTGGGAACATACCTCAGCCAAAACTTGTAGAGCATTGAGGAGGGTACCCGTCTTCTCAACCTCGGAAGGGCCAAGTGCCTTTTCAAGGTTCTCGCAATGTTCGGCAATGAGCTTGTAGGTCTGATAGGCGAGGTCCAGTTGGTAGAGGTGCTGATAGGCGGCGAGGTCGATGGCCTCGCAATACTTGCTGGCCTCAGCTAAAGGGATGGTCTTGTTGTCGGCCAAA
Source organism: Termitomyces sp. K1Aa (assembly GCA_018221735.1). NCBI lineage: Eukaryota > Fungi > Basidiomycota > Agaricomycetes > Agaricales > Lyophyllaceae > Termitomyces > Termitomyces sp. K1Aa. The sequence goes on along the minus strand of JABAJX010020048.1, from coordinate 10,907 downwards.
GCAATGGTGTGGAGGGCTAATAATGACAAGACGGCCTGGTTGTCGGGCTTGCGCATAGCTAAGTAAGGGCAGTTAGCCAGAGCAGAAGAGAGGAAAGGAAAGGGGAAACATACCCAAAGATGGATAAACTTTGACTTTCTTGGGCTTAGGCTTGTCATTGGGGATGGCCTGGAGCAGCGCAAGAGAGGATGAGAGTGTGTCAATGCTGTGAGACAAGAGATCAAGTTTGGCAGCTAGCAACTCACGTTAGCCTTGCGTTTTGCGGGGCGAGCAACTGACGCACTAATCATCTCAACGTCGGGGTCTGTGCATTGACAACGCTCATGCTGAGGGGTACGGCAAAAAGTTTGAAAGAGGAAAAAGGCGGAAGAAGGGGGACGCACCTCCTCAAGGTCATGCTGGCGCTGAGCTTCGTGACTGTTATCTTCAAGCTGGATCATGGCATCCGCAAAAATGAAGAAAGACTTGACGGCTGCGGAGTTCTCAGTGGCGTTGCGATCGAGGGTTTTGAGGGTGGTAGATAAGGCATTGTATAGGCTGGCTTGCTCGGCAATGCGAGGGAAGTCGGCCTGGTCAGAGAAAATCTGAAAAAGATGTAAGAAGAAAAGGAGGAAACAAGTAGAAAGGAGGGGCGTACCAGATTCAAGGTCCCAAGGAAGCGAGCACGGTCAGCACCTCCAAAAGGAAGGGCTCGAGCAGTGCTAAGGCAGCCAATAAGGGAGTTCGCGAATCCAGGGTAGTGTAAAACCGCAGTGATCACGTCTGCCGAGTTATGCTTGACCGACCGACTAAACAACGCGAAGTTGTCAGGCAGATTGAGGCGTGCTACGGCAGGAGCGCGAGGTATGGCGGGGGTCTTGTGAAAGACTGGAGTGCTGGAAGGCATTGTGGTGGGGCAAGGAAAGTTGGATTTGAGCGAATTTAAGCGTCTCGGATATGATCAAAGTTGCAGTGTGGCGGAGGGAAAGAAAAATGTTTTTCAACAAAGAAAAAGATTTTTTGAGAATGGATCGAGGGTCGAGACCGGTCAAAGAATGGCCCAGGCGTCTCAGCAATCTGACTGGTGACAGTCAGTTGCAGATGAGGGGGAGGTGATACGCCTGTCTTGTAAAAGAGACAGGCAGTAAATAAAAACGTACCAATAAAAAACCTGAAACCGACTGAAAACTGTAAGTTGAAGTGCCGAAAACGGTAGGCAAGGGGGTACGTACCTTCAAAACGAAGGTCCCCAAATCACCAGTGAACCCAATAGTGCTGAAAACAACCAGTTAGCGACCAGCGACATCGATGGAACCGACGTCACGAGACAGGTGCCGAAAAGCCTGACAGGTGGCTGTGTTGGCACGGATCTAAAACGATAGCTGGTGCAGACACAGAGCCTGAGCGCCTATACGCACCGATTGACCCTCAAACTACCCAAAGCCTAGCTAACCCCGCCTACGGTGTACACCGCCGCTGACAAACGCCCTAGACGGGAATACCCCGAGATAGATAAGACGGAGAGGACCAGTACAGGAGGAGTGGATCGGGGATACGGGTTAATAATATCAACCCGCTCTAGATGCCTCTAGCCAATCGGGCTCGACAACTTCGGTATACCACGCGCACCCTCTCGATAACACGAGGATCGCCCACCTGGTCCGTGCGCGCAACAAGGGATATAAAAGGAGGAGGAAATTGGGGATTTCGGGCAAGCAGGACATTGCCTTACAGCTCGGAATCCCCAGGGAGCGGATTGCTTAGGCTGGACAGTGGTGTTTTGTTTCGGGTTTATATAGTTTGACCCCATTTGATTAGAGAACTCAAGTTTTCTTATTCTTTTAAAACAAATCTATTACTACCTTACAAATCTATAAGTTTGTGGAGTGTAACCAGCCCCGGAACGCAAGTGAATTAGGAAACTTAGTATTGTGTGACTAAACACACTACAAACAAGTCAACTAAATTTGCATCAACACTCTGAATTATGTTCCTGTCTATACAAGCATACCTTGATAATGAATACTTATTTGATGACCATCATACATCAAGGTGTAGAGATTGAACAAGAGGCAAATGATTGGTGTGAGCTCTTGACAAGCTCAGAAAAGCAAATCTCAACATCAGATTGAGTCATTTTTCATGCCAGGTAACACAGTTGCAAACTTGCAAGGCCATACATATTCACAGTAGAAGCCATAGGATTATAGGGAAGTCCTCATAAATTCTCCCTCCTTTCTTTTTTTTCTTTCTTTTTCTTCTTTAAATACCCAGTAGATTGGTGGGTAAACCGAAGATGGGACACTACCAAAGTGAATGTACCGAAAACGTTCCCGAGGCGCCCGCCGCCACCACTGCTCCGCAAACCAATTTGGCTGTCATTTTGGCTTTGAATATCGGGGCTTTTGCATTCTAGGGGGAGCTTGCAGTCAGGGGGAGCATATTGAAAAGTCCATTTCTCTTATATATTGTTTTTTCCCTATTTCTCTATTCTATACGACACGCCCGCTCAGGGAGAGTGTTGGAAAAGACCGGCCGCGTCGGTTCACCCGATATGGTAACCGTCGGCGATCACACCATCAGCTATCAACTATACAGTTCTGATCACTACGAAAACCTTAGTTTACTACCACGATACACGCACTGTACGTTACACTACATAGTAACACTACGCTACGGAAGCAATACCTTTGTCTCTGCTTATTCCCGCGCCACGCGCCATTCCCACCTCGTGCCCCTGTCCGTTCCAATAAGAAGGTCAACTCTAGATCTGAAGCCTATGATATGCGCAGGTAAGCATTCCTCAGTCTTTGTGCAATCGACTGTATATTGATGCATACCTATGATATGCACAGGGTACTACTTCTACAAATATCATAAGTATGTGTACTATTCCGGTCTATAGAATAGTGACTCACCCTCAGTCTTTGTGCAATCGACTGAGGGTGTCCGATGCCGGGGTCTGCTTATATGTATATTTTGTCCTTTGTTCCCTTTGTTCTTTGTCCGCCCCTGCTCATGCCTCACGGGGTACGTATCGGATTCCACCATACTTTACTCTGAGGATGTAGAATATCTAAGTTGTCGCGAAGGACTAAGGGGCGCAAGTACATTGATGTGAAGGAAAAAGTCGTTCAACAGGCCTAATCAAGCCTAAGATATCAAAGGACGTGGATCATCACAGTTGCATGCACGTCCAAGTCTCTGTTGAAGTATCGATCCTTTTCCACACTATAAAAATACTTATATCACGATTACAGTTCATCCAACAAGTTCAACGTCCGTTCAAGCTCAAGTCTTGGAGAGAGCCCAATCTCCGTGCCTTTCATAAATTCTGCAAATCTTTCAGTTCACTCCATGTACTCAACTCAAAGTAGCTCGGCAGCTTCTCCCAAACTTCCTCGCGACCACGCTCATGTCTCCTCCTTGCATGCGAGACACAAACGTGGCATATGCCGAGCCTCTCCCATCGGTCCCATGGACGCAGTGGTTCTGGGCCTCCACGCCCCTTGACACACAGCCACGCCCATTCTAAAAGAGGACCCCGCAAATTGACACATGTACTCGGTGTCGTGCAGCCTGGAGCAGCCACGAACGAGGCTAGAAAGGCGTGCGACGTGGATATCTCCGCGTTGTACAAGTACGTTCGGCCAAGAAGAGTAATTGCCTTCTGATGCCACGAGAGAGACCCGGCGGAGTGAGACAGGAGACGTTGTGGCTCCGAGGTACGCGCAAGAAGGTAGTATGCGTAGGGAAGTATGGTCGTGATGTTCGTTTCTGTGGCTAGTGCGATGGCCCGCATGATAGAGGAAGGTTTCGCTTTGGGCGCCTTCTCGTCTTGGTGGAATCGGAATCGACCGTGGAATTCATGGTCAAGGCCGCAAATGTTATCTGAATGACGACGAGAATGGGAATGGTGATGAGGCTCTATCATAAACGACGGTGTGGCAGATCCTTCCACAAGTCCAGCGTTGTTTGACTGTACGAGAGAGAACGTCGTAATACTCGACCAATTCAAAGGACTATCATCTTGAGCGGCGGATTCGTTTGCGCTCGAGATGGCTGAAGCTGACAGACCGCAGGGGCGTGGACATGAAGCCATGTATTCATGATAGGTCGTTGGGAAGCGAGCAGAAAGGAGGGATATACAACGTTTTCGCAGGTCATGGATGACATATTTCGTGCTGAGGCGCAGTATGCCTCCTATGAAATTCAAAAGCACGTCGAGATCGGCAGTATGTGAAAGCTGGTCAAAATGCCTACTCATCTTCTGAGATAGTGATATCGATGTGTCCACTGAAGCACGTACGACGGACGATAGATAGCCTTGAGAAGATCCACGAAGTCCTTCGCTTTATCCGGCAATTTGACGACCTGACATCCTTCGACTCTGTTCTTCCCATCCGGCTCATCCGGCGGCTGTGGGAGGCTAAACATGTCAGAAAATATCTCAGAATGATTTGCAAGGATTGTTTGGTGAACCCGGAAAAGAGTCGCGTCCACGGATAATACAATCGAACCATCATGGAACCAGAATTCGGTGCTTCGTGTCATCGTGAAGTGGGACTATGGGACTGGTTGGTGGCTAGGATCTGTTATATCGGTGGTCAAGCATATTCGAACGTTTGACGCTCGTCCTTAGTAGGTGTGTCGCTGTTTCAGAAATATGTTGAAACTTCCAATGTGTGAGAAGGAAAAGCAAAACATGGATTTATCTGGGCATGAATATTCTCCTATGCTCCAAGATAACGTTATCGTGCTATACAGTTTATAGACTCTGAAAACGCCTCCTGTACTTATGTAATACTCTCAATTTGATTGCGCATTCAATTTTGTCCCAGTCGTCTAGCGGCGCTTAGTTCAACTTTCAACCAACTTTCAACCACTTTTCAAAGGGTTTAATCATTACCCTCTGGTCCGCATTTTTGTCTGTGGTTCAACCCTAATTCAATCCCCTGAATCTGGAAATCAATAGAGGGTCGCTTTAAACTTCTGAGACGATCGTTGATGACTTTAGGCCGTCACAAGGGACGTTCGTGGGCCAGTGAACTGCAGTGAAGCTATTTAGTCAACTACTATACGAAGATCATGCTGCCTGGTAGTTCCTCTGGATATCAGGAACTCTGAATCATCGAGTGATAGTAGGAGAAATCGACAGTGTCCCCAGGCGCACGAGCACCTATTATTGTAATGAATGATGTTTTCGGAATCGTGCGCGCTGGAAGTGCTGATCGGAATGAACGGATGTATTACGAAAGGAGCTGACCAGAAGATACAAGGGATTCTATGTATGCTTTTAGTATGCCTCCCGATAGATAGTCATCGTGAGCGCGTGACAATGTAAGACTAAAAAAAGATCGAGTCAGATCTTGAAAATTACAGATGTTAACGAGTGAAATGATACATGTAATCATGACTTAGATCAACTCCTTGAGAGCTTCCAAATATCCGAGCATAATCTTACGATTAGCCAACGGAATCATGCCTTTTAGAAGCGCAGCCTTGGGCTCCAACGGCAGCGCAAGTCGTTGCACAAACGTCGCTTTCGGCGGCTTCTGCCCACTCTGTACACACTCCACCAAGCCAACGGTGATCTCAATTTTGTAAAGGATGGGAGTGGTTCCGCGCATGACGAGGCCCAAAAAGACCTGAGAATGGAGAGGAGGGAGGTGGGCGCGACGCCGGTCGCGGTTGTAGCATTGGAAGGCACCAATGGCTTGAGCGAAGAGTTGAGCCTCGGCAGAGCACTCGGAACCGCAAGGAGGGATGGGTGATGCTTTTACGATTAGAAGAACTGTGTCTCCGCGGTGAGCTTCTGCGCAGGGAAACAGGAGGCAGGCATCAGCGGTAGTGTGCACGGTGCGACCGCACATGAAGAGGGGTAGGTCATGTTCCTTGCGGAGGACACGTCGATACTTTCCTCCTACCTCGGGATGTAACTTGGATGGCTTCGGCTCGGTGAAGCCCAAGATATGGAGAAGGTGAGTTGTGAAGTCGATGATGGCTGAGCTTTGATTGTCGCCCGGCACCATGGCGGCTTCGAGGTAATTGAAGAACAGACGTTCATCGTTGGTGAGAGCGGTATGTGTAATTAAGGGACTGGGTTGATTGGGAAAAGTAGCCTTGGTATTGAGTATCGTTGGACTGACACTGGGAGCGGGGAGGTCTTGCAGACTGGCACCAAAGAATGCAGTGGCATCGACGTCGACGATACGGGCATTACAGAGGGTCAAATCGGCTTTTGTCCAAGCGGAACCCAACTTTACGGTGAGAAAGTTGGTGGAGGGGTAGGCCTGAGAGTGAGCCATCGTCGTCAAAGAGTGGGGTCAAAAGTTTGTCGAGAGTGGAAGGTCTTAAAGGCATGCCCGAAATCAATAGGGTTAAGTAACTCGTTGGGAACCCGTCTTCTCCTAAAAAAGGGTTCTAATGGATAATGGTGAGACATTTTGGTCTGTTTATAGAACGACCAGCACTCACGTCAGACCACCTGATGCTAGGGTGAATCTAAAGCTTGGGAAGGGTCTGGATCTTGCCTGCTTCACTGCATTCATATGTATGACAAAAGCATCGAAAACGCTACTCCATCGGGTTTTGGCAATTTGGTTCTGGCGGAAATAGTAGTACTTGCTAATAGGTACTTAGTAGGCATGATTTCAGCAACATGAGGGTCTTCTTTCCGCGCGCGCAGCCGACGATAGACTCATAAAACGATGGATTATGGCAAGGAGAATGAACAAAATCATAGGAGAGGGAAAACAGGCCAGAAACTGAGTCCTTCGAATACTAGTGCGCTAGATGAGAGACTCCTCTTGACTAATTTTCGACAAGTCCTTGAATTCCCATTTCAAGTTTTCTAGAAGTTAATCAATGAGACTTCGAGCCCTTTAACGCCTTCATCGATGCCTTCAAATTTGGAGAGCGGCCATCCCCGAAACCGGACCAGTCGAAGTTTTTGCTACACAGCCACACCCTGCCACACCTACCACACCATCAGCTTTCGACCAGACTTCAACAGACGACCAAACTCACCGCCTTATTAAAAGAAGCAGCTTGAGCAACAGTTACTAGCTATTTACAGTGGGGCGAAAGGTTTGTCCCGAACTTCAGATCATCCGATTATGTATCTATCAATGGAACATGGAACTTAGAAGCGCTGTCACCGTCTGGTTAATCTTTTCTCTATCTGATGGGATCACGACCTCTCTTGTTGAAGGATTCTACTAAACACGATGCGAAAGCTTGCAACTTGCTTTGGGTTCATCTATATTCTTCTTGCTTCCACGTCTCTCGAAGTCCTCTCAATTCAAGTCCCAATCGAACTCCCAGAAAACAATGTCAAGGCCACTGGAAGGCCAAGACTCTACGATGAGCCACGCCTAATCTCCCATAAGGTTGAGGGATATATCCACTCCCTTCTCGCAACGCATTCGTCCCCTGGTTTGGCTGTAGCTGTAGTCCTCAAGGATCCTTCTGCGCATACTGGCTTCAGGTACCAATTACTCGGAGCTGGCAACGCTCGCACCTCGTCGTCTCCGCCTGTTCCAGTTACACCCGATACCCTTTTTGCCATCGCTTCAAACAGCAAATTGTTTCTCGCTCTATCGACCGGCTTGTTAATCTCAAACTCTTCTCTTGATGTTGAATGGACCACAAAAGTTGCGACATTGATTCCAGAATGGGGACTAGCTGACGCGATTGCCAGTCAAGAAGCCACCATCCTGGATCTCCTCGTCCACAGAACTGGTATGCCCAGGCACGATTACGCTGGTGCTCCGCTCGAAGGAGATGTCCCTGCTATGGTGAAAATATCCAAACTTTCTCTCAATCAGATGTCTCACTAAGATATGCATAGATTGCCATTCTACGCCATCTACGCCCCTCAGCGCCCTTCAGGAGTACATTTCAGTACAACAACATGATGTACGAAACTGTGTCGCATCTTCCGAAGCAACTCCTCGATATCTCTTTCGAATCCTTTGTGGATCAATACATCTTCAAGCCTGCTGGCATGAACGCCTCCACATATAGTGTACAGGAAGCCGAAGCTCGCAGGTATTCCTCTGATTATGCATTTCCAAGACCTTTCAAGTCTGGTGCGACGTCTGAGTCGATTCCGATCCTGGCCGAAGGCCATCAGTATTCTTTGCGCGACTTCTATACGGAGGAACGTGGGGAACTCCGTCCAACTGTTCCGTACTTCCAACGCCCAGGTGAAGAACGTATATGGGCAGGAGCAGGTGGTGTTCTAACATCTGTTAGAGATATGGTCCGTATCATGTCAGCTGCTTCTATCTGGAATTTTGAGGTTCAAGGTTCAAGTCTCGTGTCTACTAGGTACCATGGCTATCTACATTACTCAACGGCGGTATCGTTCCGCAAACCAATGTTACGCTCATTCCTCCAGAAGTTCTCGATCGACTGGAATCGGGGGTGATGGTTACGGAAGGGAAAGCAGCTTATCCTGAGCTAGTAAGTGCACTCCGCCTTCGTGCGACCCGTGGTAACCGTGAGGCTACTCGTTCCTTTCTATGGCTCTAGTCACCGAAGGTTTACGGTCCGGCTCAATGGCGATACACCTACCAGGGACATGAGATCATTGAACATGGGGGCAACAATCCAGGGTTCAAGACGCAAGTTGCACGATTGCCGAATCTCGGTGAGTTGACAATCTCTCCGATCGATCTCACGCAATGACACGTACCTTCGCTTTTGTACTATAGCTGGGAAAATGCCGTTATTTCCCAACGCCACGGGCCTTGGAATTGCCGTGTTCTCAAATGATGCTGACGGAGATGTCGTGCTTGAAAGTGTCAAATTCCGTATCATAGACGATCTTCTTCGTTTAGAAGAGATCGACTGGTACTCGAGGTATCGTCACTCGCAAACTTGTCTAGGATATACTAATTCGTAAACATCAGATTTGTGAATGAGACAGAAACGTTTTACGCGAAGAAACGACGCTTGGCGATTCCTCGCCCTCAACCCCCTCAACCCCCTCCTCGTCCCATTCATACTCTGCAGGAGTATTCTTTCAAACATCCTGCATATGGATGGCTTCAACCCTGCTATGTACCTCCAGGATTGAATAGTTCTCGGAATATTTCTACTCCTAGAAAACCAAACTTCGCTCAGAGTGGAGAGTCTTCGGCTAATAGAGCGCAATCCTGCGATGCGTTCATCAAACATCCAACCACACAACTTCTTCTCTCGAAAACCCCTGTTACGGATGTCCCAACCCTCGTCATCCCTTTTCGCCGTACGTTCGCAACCCACCTCCGTTTGACGCATTGGAGTGGACCGTGGTTCAACGTCAGTGTCGCTTGGGGAAACCATCATGAGGATGAAAGCAAGGATGAGAAGAACAGAATATTAATTGGCCTGGACGAGCGATTCGAGGCAGAGTGGGTTACGGATGAGGAGAGAGAAGGCTTGGCCTTCAAAGGCGGGATATGGGGCATGGAAGGTCCTGATGCGACTGCGCCAGGAGGTACGGGGCAACAGGGCGCAGAAGTCTGGTTTTCCAGGGTTTAGCTGGGTAAATTTGATGTACAAGTATTTTCTACGATGTCGCCAGAAAGTCGTTGAACCGTTGTTGCATGGTGAGAATGAAGTCGACATGATGATTTTCGGCCTTAATCTCGGTGACTACCGTACATCAAGTCTTGATGCAGATATACACGCGTTGACAATTACATATCTTACGCGGGTTCGAATCGCTCTCCGGACGCTACGGCATTGCACATAGAAGCTCCGCATTTCCGTTTCATCTCATTTTGAAACATCACAACATTGTTACTGTTCAGTTGAGAATGAATGGTCTGGTTCGCCGATTTGCTACTAAATATGGTCCATATCTATAGGTGATGCCAGTGCTTGCTTCATGTATTTACAAGTCAATGTGGACCACGTTCACCGTCCGTCGAAGCCCAGATACGATGGTCATATTGGTGTATACGGTGAGTCAATATCTGTAATCACTTCGGCCACGTAACAAAACTACATACCTGATCCAGAATAAACCATCTTTGGTTTTGGAACTTGCTATTCGAGTCTTCAATATTATGGACAGGCTGAGCAGCATAAGTTCTGTGAGGTAATAAGTGACCCATCCTTCTACTGATAGCTATCTTCTTGTGACACAGATTTGACACTCCTTTTTTATAGGCACCGTGAAACACTCCAACACTAAATTCCGGAGCCGTTCGTTTCGATGCCCGGGACTGAGTTCTCTGCCGTTCAATCGCTTGGTCCCGGTGACCCACAAATTACTAAGCACCCCCTAGCTTCGTACCCTTTGCTTTTGACTGTCGTCCGGCTTGAACGGGGGATGAAGTCTTTAAATACTCGCTGAATGAATTTCTTAGACCATTGGTGCATACCCTGCTTCCAATGTATGCACGCATCTTCACATTACTTATTGTCATTTCAGCCTCTCTGAGCTCTCCAGTGGCTCAAGATGATCTTAGAGCTAGCTTGAGCGCTCATGGTATCGACGCGTCATTCCCCGGAGACCCATTCTATGCCGATGCGAGCAGTCCTTGTAGGTTCTCTACGTCATTAACCGTCATCCTATCATGTTTAAAAATCCCTCCGTCAGTCAATCTACGCTTCTCTTTCCATCCTGCTGCTGTCACCTTCCCTAGAACCCCAGAGGAGGTGTCTGAAATTACTAAAATTGGTGCCTCACAGAAACTTCATGTGGTCGCTCGAAGCGGCGGAGTAAGTACATGACAAAACCAGAAGAGCTAGGTCTTCCAGCTGACCACATTTTACATCTAGCATAGTTATATTGCTAACGGTCTTGGAGGAGCCGATTGCGCTCTCGTGGTTGATCTCCAAAATCTTAACACCATTCCGAGATCTGAATAGATCGAGGTCTTTCCTTTGCTTCCGACTGTGTGTGGGAAAATGTCTTCGATTTTTGCTGC
>JABAJX010020047.1:0-11737 GCA_018221735.1 Termitomyces sp. K1Aa | reverse complement strand
GGGCTCAGTTTTTATGTGTTTTTGCACTAACATTTGCAAAAATATGTCCAAAACACCGGTTTTAACCGGTTTAGACCGGTCCAGTCAATGGTTCTGGCACTTTGGGATGAACCTGGACCGGTCCAGGTTTCCGGTTCTGCCCAAAAAGGTCAAAAGACCGGACTGAACTGGACCTTGCAACACTAGTGAGACTATACCCATGAGCACGTAGGAAATGTGAGACACAGCCACATTTGCCATATTGACAGTGGGTACTGCAGCTCTCTTTGCTGCTTTGAGCACCACTAACGTGCCATTGCAATTTTGGAAATTTTGTGTGAACTGGCCTTCTTTCCCCCCCACCCTTCCAGTAGCAATTCTCCATGGTATGGTCCATACATTTGCAGTGGGAGTTTAGGCACACAAACTTATAGGATCAATGAGATAATACTTAAGCTTGTCCTATGTATAAGTACAATGTTGGATAACCCCCTCACGTGGATATGTGGATATGGAGGGTATACACCATGTGGATCAGAAACCCCAGTCCCAGTAGTCCTCTTTTGGTCAGGGCTGTGTTTATGTGTCTCAGTGTTTGGGCTGACAATAGTGCCATCCAGATAGCCTCTAGTGCTATGAGTACATGCAGCAATAAGGACCCTGTCCCTGAACAGTGCAAAGTTGGTCCCATGGAATTGTGATTCCTCTGGGAACATAGGGGGGTTAGGTGTAGTAGTATTATCTGCAGACATTTTGTATAGCGCAAGGAACATAGTATGAGTTGTCTCTAAAAATTGGTTGAGGCTTTTCACACAGTGGGAAAAACTGGCAGAAAAGGGGGCCCAATAACCTGTAAAGTAAAGTATTACAGTAAGTCCTCAGTCACTCCACGGAATGTTAAGATGACTGAGATTGACCTGTAGTGTAAAGTATTACAGTAAGTCTACAGGCACATAAGTAAAGTAATTGTAAAATGTATAGTAAAGAACCTCACCCTCAGGGAATGTTAAGACAACTAAGGGTGGATAGGAATGCTCCTTGATCCTAAACTACCACCATCCCTTCCGGGGTCCTGGTAGCCTTGGTCATAGTCAGCGTAGTAATACCCATCCAGTCTCCCCGTTCTCGCCGCCTCAGCTCATAAGCTGCACTCTCTGTCAATTCCTCCCTATGCCCCAGCATTTCGCCTACCCATACGATGCCCGCCAAAAGGAGGTCGTCGACTGGGCCCCAGCCTGGCGGTACCACCACAGGCGGGACCCCAGAACGCTCCCGCTCCCTCCCAACCCATTCGGATCTCAAATTGCTCATGGCCGTTGATTCCGGCCCGATATGCTCGGTTAAGGACACGCGCAAATGGCTCAAAACTAAGAGTTGGATCCTTGCCGCTGACCCGTACGACCGCACGAGGCTCGTCAACATCCTGGTAACGTCAGCCCTAGCCACCAAAGCCTCAGAATCCAGGAATACGGTCCTCGCCGTAGCCTTCCTGCTGGACGCTAACATCCTAGACAATGTCTCGGAAACTCTTGTGGAAGCAGTAGCGACCAAGACCCTTGCCAAGATGGGGAACCTCGTCGACAAACTTAGCACCACAACCGACTTTCTGGCCGCAAATGACACCAAACGTGCGGAGTCATCACTGGCCCTGAAGTCGGCCACAGAAACGTTGGAGGGCGTATCAACCTCACTAGGTGCGTTAGCAACCAAGTTTTCTAGCTTCACCTCCACCACCAGCCTCCGCCCCAACGTGGGCTTTGGTTGTTAAACAATCCGCAAACTGCCTTCCGGCAACATTGCCTCTGGCTGGCTCTCTCCCGCAAGGCCCGAACTCCCTCACCCACAAAGAGCACGTCCGAGTCCAACAACGCGTCTTGCAAAACGAGTGAACTGTCCTCATAATGTTTGACCGTGACAACGCCAATGCGCCTAGGGACCTAACGATGCTGGCAACCCTCAAGCTTCGCGACTCCCTCAACGACGAACTGCGCAAGATAGACAAGAAGCAGAGTGTGCTGGAGGAAACGTACGGTCCATCAACCAGGGTTATCGGACTCAAGACCGCTAACAGTGGTGCGTTCCTCCTCGAGTTTGATACTGCTGACTCCGCCAAAAGATTCCGTGGATATGCTGACCCCGAATGGACGGCGTTCAAAGATATATTCAGGTACTTGATGGCGGTCAAGAACAAAGCGTACAACGTTGTTGCAAGCTTCGTCCCGTGTACTGGCGCCTTTGACCCTGACAATGTCTCTTGCCTCAACACGATTGTAAACGAGAATTGGCTGCCTTCGGATTCCATTGCCTCGGCATACTGGCTCAAAAGGCCAGAGAGCCGCTCCCCTAAGCAGACGGTGGCCTCTCTCAGAATCACATGCACTAACCCCACAGCCGCCAACGACTTGATTTGCGGCCGCATCTTCATTGGTGGCAGACAGGTCTCCATCCGCAAGGACAAATGCTCAAGCAACGACCACACAGCCATCACCTGCAATGCAAACCGGCACAGGTGCGCTGCATGCGGCCCAGACTCTACTCACTCATGCACAGACAGATCATGCCCACCGTTTGCAAGACTATGCCGCGAGCTCAACACCCGTCTGCCTGAGAACCGAATGCCCTACTTCCCCACGGAGGATCCATCAACCTGGGTCACAGCGCCCCCCAAACAACACATGGCTGCTCCCTCCCCCCAACCTCGGCTTGTCACCAACAACTTAGATTTGCCCCCAGCTTCTCAAGTTGCGTTGCAACCCTCTCCTTAACACCTGCCCACAATGCAATCGGCCATTGGTAGTAAAGCCCCCAGTCGCCTCGGAAACCTTGATGACTTTGGATTCACAACCCAGCCCTCCACCCAGAAAACGTGGTGAGCCAAGGACCCCTTGCAATTGTCTAAATGAATTGATGCCCATCAAAAATCCCAGGGAAACTTTGCATCTGGCAACAAAACGTTTGGAAATCAGACATCGTGCAGGTCCTTGCAATACAGGAACCGTTCCTTGACCGTCTGGGAAACACCAAGGCGTCGGCCTTCTGGAGAGTAATATACCCCACTGATCACAGGTGGGATGGCAGCACCCGCTCTTGTTCGGTCCTCCTCATAAATACTAACATAGCTACTGATGCCTTCTCAATCATTCCGATCCATACCACTGACATTACTGCCGTCAGATTTGCCGGCGAATCGGGCTTCCTATCAATACTCAACATTTACAACGCCTGCAAACACAACAAAGTCCTTCACACTCTGTCCATGTTTTTGTCTAATTTGTTGCTTTTAGCCAAGCCCTCACCCACCAACCACATGCTCTGGCTAGGCGACTTCAACCGGCACCACCCTCTCTGGGAAACCATTGACAATAGGCACCTGAATGACTTGAGAGCCTTTATTCAGCCCCTTATTGAGCTCCTCTCGGACCACAACATGGAATTGGCCCTCCCTCCTGGATTACCCACCCTGCAGACAGCCGCCAACAGATGGACCCGACCGGATAACGTTTGGATCTCCCATTCGGATTTGGACCTGATAGTTTCCTGCAAAGTACATCCAGAACTCCGACCACCTATCACAGACCACCTACCAGTAATCTCAATTGTTGAACTCCCCATCCTGCACGCCCATTCAGGGACTTCAAGTCGGTCGACTGGGAGGCCTTCAAAGCCGCCCTGGAAGGAAAGCTGATGCACCTCGGCCCAGCATCAGCAATAAGCTCAGAGTCTGACTTCAACCAGAGGGTTACTGACCTATCTTCCGCAATACAGGCCGTCATCAATGATGACAAGGTGGTCCCACTGAGAAAACCGTGCCCGTACACTAAACGGTGGTGGAACAACAACCTCCTGAGACTGAAAACCAGACGCTGCAAAGCTGACAACAAAGCATTCAAATACCGCAACATAGTCAACCACCCATCAAGGCAGGAAGCCACCAGACTCTCTCGCAAGCTAGCCGATGCCATCTGCAAAGCCAGAGAAGACCACTGGAAAGAGTGGCTCGAGGGTATTAACACCAAACAAATCTACCTGGCTAACAAGTACGTTGTCCGCGAGCCCACTGACCTAGCCTGCAACAGGGTCCCCGCCCTAAAAGCAGATGTTGATGGTATCACCAAGACTGTCTTGACCAATGCTGAGAAGGCGGAGATATTAGCTGAGTCTTTCTTCCCCCCACCCCCCTCGTTCTCCCCAGTCCCCCATACTGCTTACCCCATGCCCCTTCCTGACTGCCCTGTGTTTTCCCATGAGCGCATCAGGACCACAATCAGTGGACTGCCTCCCCACAAAGCTCCAGGCCCGGACGGGATCCCGAATATTGTCCTCAAGAAGTGTTCCAATATCCTGACCAACCACCTTTACTTCATCTACCGCGCTGTCACTGACCTTGGCGTTTACCACTCCGGCTGGCTAGAGTCAACAACACTGGTCCTCAGAAAACCCGGGAAACTGGACTACAGCGCCTGTCACTGACCTTGGCGTTTACCACTCCGGCTGGCTAGAGTCAACAACACTGGTCCTCAGAAAACCCGGGAAACTGGACTACAGCGCCGCAAAGGCCTACCGACCAATAGGCTTACTCAACACTATCAGGAAGCTCTTCTCCACTATGATCACGGCTGACTTGTCCCACTTAGCAGAGAAACACGGCCTCCTGCCCCCAGGTCAATTTGGTGGATGCCCAGGCCGCAAAACAACCAATGCCATGCATCTTGTTACCCACAAGATCAAGGGTGCCTGGCGCTCAGGCAAGGTCGCCACTGCCCTCTTTCTCAACGTACAGGGGGCATTCCCCAACACGGTTAAGGAGAGACTCCTTCACAACATGAAGGAGCGCGGCGTCCCCACGGGCTTTATCCGCCTAACCAACCAAATGCTTTCCCAGCAACAAACGCGCCTCAAGTTTGACGACTTCTGCTTGGACTGGTTTGCAATTAACAACAGTACAACCCAAGGTTGCCCCCTCTCGATGATATTCTACGTGTTCTACAACGCCCCACTAATTGTCACAGCATGCTCTACCAACAAAGCAGAGTCCTCGACCGGCTTTGTTGATGATGCAATGCTCCTGGTTGTGGCCAAGTCTCTGGAGGAGACACATGCCATGGTCAAAGACATGATGGAACGGGCCCATGGGGGATTTGAATGGTCCCTCATGCACAACTCTCCATTTGAACTGACCAAACTAGCCTTGATGAACTTCCCCAGGTCCAATAACAATACCATCCCTCCCAACCTTTCCCTTGAACGGGTCAACCTCAATGGTTCAATAACAGCCCAAACAGTAAAGACTGTCCCCACCTACAAGTACCTGGGAGTGGTCTTTGATTCGAAACTCCGCTGGTCAACACATGTGCAGAAGGTTGCAGCGAGCGCCGCCTGGTGGTCCCTTCAGATTTCAAGGCTCTCCAGAGCCTCTGGGGGAATGCCCGCTCACCAAGTCCGCCAACTCTACAATACAGTTGCAGTCCCAGCCTTCACCTACACGGCAGACATTTGGTTCTCAGGGGTCAGTGAATCCTCCGGCGGTCGTCGTAGGACGGGCTCAGTTGCAGCCCTTAAACGCCTATGCCCTG
Organism: Termitomyces sp. K1Aa; assembly: GCA_018221735.1. NCBI lineage: Eukaryota > Fungi > Basidiomycota > Agaricomycetes > Agaricales > Lyophyllaceae > Termitomyces > Termitomyces sp. K1Aa. The sequence continues at coordinate 6,185 of JABAJX010020047.1, read as the reverse complement.
CGCAGCAGAGAGCCACAAAGATATTGGTTGGTGCACTGAGCACCACCACAGGTGATGTCCTCGAAGTACACGCTAACCTCTTCCCAGTGGACCTGCTGTTCCGCAAAGTCCTCACCCGGGCAGCTCTGTGCCTTGTGTCCCTCCCCCCCTCCCACCCGCTGGCGGGCCCAGTAAAGATCACAGCAGGTCGGTATGTACAACATCATTGCTCTCCCCTTCATAACCTGTTTGAATACACTGACATCAACCCCAAAATGTTCGAGACAGTCCAGTCTTTCCGCAGGCATCCAAGCTACACACCGTCCATGTCAATACATATTCCGCCCTCTAAAGACGAAGCATTAGAAGCTATCTTGGCCACTCACGACCGAGCCACCACAGCCGTCTACTGCGACGGTTCGGGCTTTGAAGGAGGTATAGGTGCATCCGCGGTCCCCTACATAAATGGAGAGTAATCCTCATCCCTGAAGTGTCATCTCGGCTCAGCTGCTGAGTACACAGTTTATGAGGCCGAGATTGTGGGCTTTACCTTAGGCCTCCACCTCCTCTCATTGTTCACTCACCAGCTTTGGGGACTCACCGTCATTGGCAGCGATAGCCAGGCCGCCCTCCATGCTCTCAGCAACCAGCGCCCCCACCCAGCACACTACCTCCTTGATCGAGTTCACATGGCGGCGGAACGCCTGCACAAGATGCAGCATCGACTCATCAGGGCCTCGTCACGCCGGAACACCACCGCTGATCAGCCCCCCCGCACCTCAGGAGTAATCCGCCTACACCTCCACTGGTCCCCTGGTCACATGGAATTTGAGCCCAATGAGAGGGCCGACGAACTCGCCAAGAAGGCAGCCGCCAGTGCATCCAGTTCACCCCGACTTCTCCCAAAATACCTCCGCACCCGCCCCCTCCTGGTGAGCATCCCCGCCTTCCGCCATGCTGACCTTGTTGCCACACAGGTGCTTTGGAAACACAGATGGAAGAAATTGCCAAGGTTCCACAGAATCCGCGTCCTAGATAAGTCACTCCCCTCAAAAAGCTACATGTCGACGATTAGCGGCCTCAGCCACAGCAAGTCAGCCATCCTCACGCAGCTTCGCACTGGTCACTCTCCCCTCAACCAACACTTGTTCCGCATCCACCACTTGGAATCCCCCACATGCCCCTACTGCCTGGGGATTACAGTCAAAACCATCCGTCATTATCTCCTCGAGTGCCTGCAATACAGACACAAACAACATGTATGCTTTGTCCGCCCCCTGAAGCGCAAAGCTGAGTCTCTCATGCACATCTTATCTAACCCCGTTGCTCTGAAGTACCTGTTCAGCTTCATCCAAGCCACCAAACGTTTTGCCCCACCCAACACCCCCACTACCCCCCACCACCCCAACTGATGCCACTGAACAACCCTCCCACCACAACCTGACCCCCAGCCTGTTGCCCAGCCATCCCTGTAGCCTAACCCCTCGTATGCGCACATGCACCCAACACAATCTCCGGCACCACACAATGTACTTCACAACAATTTATATATTTCCCTACCTACAACTCGAATACCTTTATCTTAATAACGGCATGAGGCATTAGGCCCGCCAGGGACTGTAGCCACCCACAATAAGGCAAGAACCACCATTTACTACAACAGATCTGGATATGAGGGAAGTATTGGCACATCTGCAGTCCTCTACATAGATGGCAAGCAAACTTCACATCTGAAGTACTTCCTTGGCTCAGCTGCTGAGCACACAGTGTACAAGGCTGAGATTGTTGGTTTCACACTTGGCGTCCACCTCCTCACATTGCTAGGATAACAACTCTGAGGACTCACCGCAATTGAGAGCAATAGTCAGGCCACCCTACTTGCTCTCAACAGTCAATGCCCACACCCGGTGTGGTAGAGATAACAGGATGCCTCATAGAAAAGAAGAAAAAGGGAGGGAAATGGGAGAAATGAAAAATCAAGAACAAACAGAACGAGGCAAACGCTGGAGGAGAAATTAAGGAATCTGCTGCATGAAAGGGGTGAAGGCTAAATTGGGAGAGGAAGAAGATTGAATGACGTCAGACCTTGGACATTTCGCGATCGACTGCCTTCGAGCAAGACACATGGGATGAGATTGGAAGGGGGATTGAGAGAAGTTTGCGGGATCGAGGGAAAGAAGATTGGATGACATCACAGCTTGAACATTTCGCGATTGACTGCCTTCGAGTGAGAATTATGGATGGGATCGGAGCAAACCTCGGAATACAATAGAAAGGTATAAATACAGGAGATTCTGTAGACGAATATCATCTCCCTTCTCCCCAGAAAACTTGCTTTGCACTCTCTGCTTCTGTATTGTTCTCGTTGTCGTTGAGACTGTCGCTGAAGCTACTTAGCTCGCCATCTGGGACATCAACAAACTTGGTTTTGTTGTCGTCTAGACCGTTGCTGAGGCTACCTAGCTCGCCGTCTAGGACAACGTTAAAACTTGGTTCCATCGTCATCCGATATATTCTCAAAAGCACCTATCTTGCGTGTTTGCTCATTCCGAACAAGGAAGATAAGTTTCATCTAAAATTGTTGGGCTAACCAAGATCTCTTTAGTCACTGTCAAACACATCACTCGAGTTCTCCCAGGAAGCGATATCCACTTCCACACCGGTGCATTACCTTCTTGACACCATGCACTCCATGGCAGAAAACCTCCATGAGAAACAAGACCGACTCTGACACACCTCACATCAACCAACCAACTGGGAACCACAGTTGAATAGTGTCCTCCAGCTTGAGCCTCACTGGTCCCTGAGACACGCCGACTTTGACCCCAACAAACAGGCCGACAAACTCGCCAAAGAAGCTGCCCAAGGCCTCTCAAGCCCCACCAACCTCCTCCCAATATATCTTCAAACCAAGACACTCCCAGCAAGCATCCCATCTTACCAACAAGCTGACGTGGTTGATATTCAGGTCTTATAGAAACACTGGTGGAAGAAATCACCCTGACATGCAATCACCTGCACCCTGGACAAATCCCTCCCCTCCAAGAACTACCTCTGCCTCATCAAGAACCTCACCCAACATTTGGTGGATTCAAAGGTGCTGGAGCTGTTGATGGTGGAGAAAGTGTTTCATGGGCATGTTTGGTGTTCTTTTGGATAGGCTTGGTTGTAAAAGTTTCTCCCACTGGCTCCATATCTGATTCCCGGTCTGACTTGTTGTCCAGTGTGACGGCAGTTTGTTTTTTTGACTGGCCATTCAACAGAGGTTGAAGAAAGTTTGGCTCCCACTTGCCCTCACCTTTGTTCTTTAGATCTGAGGCTGCCAGAGGTGAGTCCTTGTCCTTGTCAAATTGGACGTGTCTGATGTTGAATTCTTTTCTTGTTTTTACCTCCAGGAGTTTGTATGCTTTCTTTCCTGTCATGTAGCCAATGAGCACCACCTTCTGTACCTTTTCTGCAAACTTCCCTTTGTGTTGGTCCTTTGGTACAAGAGCATATGCGGTGGTGCCAAATGGGCAGAACTATAATATGTCAACATCCCTCTTGAAGATCACATTGTATGGAACCTTTTCCTTGAGCCCCGCTGCTGGCATTCTACCAATGATTGTTGCTATAGTATGCATGGTGTTAGACCAGAACAACTTTGGTAGCCCAGACTCGATGAGTAATGTGGTTGCAGTATTTACAAGTGTCTGGTTCATGCACTCAGCTAAGCTGTTTTGCTCAGACATATCAGGTGCAGTGGTAAGGTGTACCATGCCCCCTTTCCAAGCTCTTCTTAGAACTTCTTGCCAATGTATTTGCCACTGTTATCTGACATGAAAAAATTGATGAAGTTTTCTGAGAGGTGGAGTTTGCCAATCTCAGACTTGAAGTATGTTCTCACATCATTTTTACAAAGTCACAGTAACACCTCGCTCTTTTTCTTCATGAAGTATACCCATGGAAACTTTCTATGACCATCAATAAAAGATATCCAATAGCAGTTTCTGTGTCTGTTGGCAGGCATTATGGGGCCACCAACATCTGAGTGGATTACTTTGAATGGGCAAGTGGGACCTTGTCTCTTGTGTTTGAATGGGAGCTTCTTGGATTTTGCAAGGACACATGGTTTGCAGAATTTTGGCTTTCCTGTAGTTTTGTCAATTTCCTTGATGTGTCTCTTGTTCACCATTTGGATTAAATGGTTAGGCAAAATATGAGCTAGATGGCAATGGAGGACGTTGATGTTGATAGATACATGGGCATGCAGTACTAGTGTAGTCCCTGGACTTCACATCCAATACTTGCTCATCATATCCTACATACAGGTCAAACATGCCACCAGATGCTTGTTCTGCAAAGTGTTCCACCAGCTCCTCAGTTGCTGGTGGTAAACCCAAGTGTGCAATTGTAACTTTGTTGAGAGACTCAAGACTGTGCACAATGCACAGACTTTCACCATCTTTCTTCAAAACTGTGAACCATCGTGACTGGTAAGAGGAATTTGATGGTTTATAAACTCCAGATTCAATTTTCTGCTTAATCTGCTTACAGATTTACTCAAGCAGATCTGGGGCTATCAGAATAGGTTTCAATATCCAGAGTTCATGAGGGATAATGGGTATGACTACAGGAGGGAAGAATTTATTCTTGAAATGCCCATGCTGTGTGTCATCCCTTGCAAATGCCTCATTCTGAAGCATCATTAGGTGATGTACTAGTTTCATCTTGTCAGGCCATAGAAAACCTTCACTATGTATGTTGTCAATCACCTCCTTGCATGCTGCAGTGTACCACCCAGTTGGTGTAAACTCTGGTGGATGTGGACTTAGTTCTGGCATCCCTGCCAAAAGATCACCTGTGATGTTCTGCTCCATGTGAAACTCTTCTGGCATGGTACCTCATATTGTCCAGACCTTGCAGTCCACTGGTTTGTACTTTTTTCCAGCAAAGACTTGTACTGTCTCTGCCTGTGGTAGTGTAGTTGTCTGTGCAGGGAGACCCCCATGCTGCAAGATTTCTGATATACTTGTGAGGGTATATGATAAATTCCCGTTCAAGTATGTGGCTAGTGTCTCCTTCTCTCTACCTTTGAATCCACCATTCTGCAGGTAAGAGTTTAAATATACATTCTGTAGTGCTGTGTCACTGAAACCTTGACTGTTTACAGTGTACCCAGTTACCACTACATCTCCTTGTCCATCATCCTCCAAACATACTGCTATCTCTCCCAGGTCCCCGACCAGATCTTTGAGACTCAAAATTTTGACTCTACCCTGGTACCCACACTTGGTACCTTTCCCCGTTCAATGGTGGGCAAAGTCATCCTCTGTCTAGTGTTTGGATCTTGGATGGTGATTGTTGCCCTCCCATCAGGGAAGTTTTGAATTGTACTTTCACTTTTGGAGAAGAGGACTTAGCAAGTCTGGCCCCTGCCAATGTTGACTTGCATCCCAATTTTTGAACTAGGACATCCCATAAATCAGGTGCCACATCTAATAACTCTCCAGTGGTAAAAGCAACTGTACTCCCCCACACTTTATCCAATGTTTTCTCCAACTCTAGATGCTCTCAGAGAATCTTTCCCAGTAACTGGTACTAGAAGATTGTGATCCTTGTTGAGTGCTGGAACCTTTTCAAAGGTAGATCCAGTCTTGTACCAGCTGGTGCTTGCTTGGCTGGATTTGCTTTCATATTCCAGGAGTTTTCAGTAGGTCTCTCCAGTGTCAAGGTGGTGAGTTAACTTCTTTCCTTGGCACCTTCCCTGAGTCCTCTAAAAATCCTTAGAGTTGTTCTGTTGTCCTCCCATTGGACTTCCCACACTGTGGGTATTTACCATCATGGAGAACATTTCACTTATTTTGGACAAGTATTTTCCACTTCTGCCAAATGGTCCACCTCATTGTGTTGGATATGCTCCAACATGTCATCATGTGTATCTATGGCTGCATTGATGTAGATAGAGTAAGTTTGGATTTCTGGTGTCTCATCTACAGACCACCCAAAGTACAAACTCATCTGCTTGTCATGTAGCAGTGCCACACACTCACGTGGTGAGACATTGGCTGGCTCTCTTGGAAGTGGTGACTTATTAGGCATCCGAGTCAGACCCTCAAGTAAGATCACCCATCCTGTGAGCACATGGGTTTTGTCAGGGGACCCCCATTGGCTCCCTTCTTCTCTGCTCCTATCTGCTGCTGTGGCACCCGGTCGCTTTTCTTGAA
>JABAJX010020046.1:0-11862 GCA_018221735.1 Termitomyces sp. K1Aa | reverse complement strand
GGGTTATCCTGGTCCTTTTCCTTAAGCTTTAGTAAGCTTGGAACCCACATCATTTACGACGATCATACTTTGGCTTTTGATCTTGTCTCGGTTTTATTCGCTTGTAATACGCACTAAGAAAAATTACAGGTTCCTTAGTACATGCAAATTGACTGAGAAGATAGTTTCTTTGCACTGGACTATCCGAGGCGGCGTTCAACATGGACTCACTGGCAGAACTTCTGATTAACTCAGACAAACCTGTCAATATTCAAGGGAGTAGAGGCTCTATTTTCTCAGCATCATTGCTTCTGCACATATATATATGCCAGAGCAAAGTGGACTCATCCACAACTCCTGATGGCGACTTCAAAATGTCCCCACACCGATATCTCTGACTTGATTACACTTGTAAAAAACGCGACGAATATCATCGAGTCTCATTACTCGAAGTCTTCACTTCCCGTCATCCCTTCCCTAGACAGTCTGACTCCTCATCCATTGGACGCCTCTATCTCCCCGCCTCAATTGAGGGATGCCGTTCAAATACTTGAAGGTGCATCTACGCAATTGTGTGCGACATTGGCACGGCCGAGTCACACTATGCTTAATGTACGTCTATCCTCTGAGCTTGAAATTTTGGACTGTTAATTTCGCCCATCATTATAGAGGGCAATGCAGGTACGAATTCGAACGCATCCAGATAACTCTCTGCTTACAATCATGTCTGATAGTTTTTTGAACCTGCTTGTTTGAACGTCGTAACCGCCTTCAAGATACCGGATATCCTTCAAGAGAAGCCGTCGGGGATGCATATTAAAGAAATCGGCAAAAGAGCAGGTGTCAATCATGAAAAACTTAGTGGAATCATGCGCCTGCTCGCCACTGATCATATTTTCCGAGAAGGTAATGAACTCAAGTGACACTTTCCATTGTGTCACTGTAGTAAATACCTCTTGGCCCCACAGTTGCGACGGATTGCTTTGCTAACAACCGACTGAGCCTCCAACTTCTCTCCTCCAATCCTATGGCAAGCATGGTGTCTTGGTTGTGAGTAGCCAGAACCCTAGACTTTCACAATACAATATCTGACGCGCTGGACGGTACAGCACCGGGGAAATTAGTACAGTGACATCGATGCTTGCGGATGTTTTGGCTGATCCAGAATGGGGAAATTCTGAGGCACATGGGCGATCCGCGTGGAACAGGTTAACAGGGTTTCACGGCTCTATCTATCAATATTACGAAGGGGTATGTTTTCAATAATATTCGGCTCCAAATACTCATGACCATCATCAGATCACTGCTTCAGATGGAGCAAAAAAAGGAGCACTATTTGGGAACGGACTGCGCGGCTGGAACGACGCCGTACAGTCCCTAGCCGGCCTTTTAGGTATGCTTTTCCGAGTGCTCTTTCTGTGTATTCGCCTTGAATACCAGTTAGACTTTCCTTGGGAACAATTTCCTCCTGGAACGACTGTCGATGAAATTGGTGGGGGTGTTGGTTATGTAGCCATGGAGCTAATCAAAGCCTATCCAAACCTTCAACTCAAGCTTCAAGATCTACCTGAACGTATTCGGCAGGCAGAAACAGAAGTTTGGCCGGAACTCTTGCCCACAGCAATCACCGAGAAACGGATTGAATTCAAGGCCATGGATTTCTTTGTTGATTCACCAATCGAAAGATGCGATGTATACTACGTGAGTGTCCTATTCATACCCACGTGCACATGCCTCCCAACGCGACTACCAACTCAGTTGAAGTATATCATGTGAGCGCTTCATCCCTAAAAATATCAGTGCCGAAATGATACCAAAAAAAATAGACACGACTGGCCAGACAAAGACTGTATTCAAATCCTTCGCAACATACGTGCAGTCCTCAAGCCTGGTGCTCGTATCCTTATCCGTGCGTAATCAGTTTACAGCGTTCTTACTTCAGAGTAATTGGACCATAACACAGACGACTATGTCCTTCATCATGCAAATCGCACCAACATATTCAACTCTGAGTTCAAAGAGGCGCCTGAGCCAATGCTTCCGAACTACGGCGCAGGGCGAATCAGAGAGTACGGCACGGGAATGGCTGTGATGGTCACCACAAATGGCAGAGAGCGCACATTAGAGGAAGTCATAGATATCGCCAGTAAGGCTGATCTTCGGTTCGTCAAGTTTTGGCTTACAGGTGAGATGGGTATGGTCGAACTTGAATCCGCATGAACGCATATATCATATTGAAAACGAACTCGTGCCGTTGTTTGTAACTCGTCTACCGCGTGCGACTGATCCTGAGGCCTGAGATACTATGACCTACGAAATTAACTTCCATCCCCGAAGTCGAAATGTGCCAGAAGAAAAGGCTGAGAAATTATCAAAGAAGGCCAGAATGGTATCGTAGTCGTCATCTCTGTTGCCCCATAGAGGATATTCATTCAGAAGATTCTTCCCTTTCCCGGGCCGTCGCCGTCGTCTAGCTCAGAACTGGAAGAAAGGACCGACCACTTGAACAAGGTAGACACGGATATCAATTGTTCGTAAAGAGTTACTAAAGTCGTTTATTCATACGTGAAAGGGTGTAAAAGATCAAACAGTAGGATGATTCAAAGGCTGGTCCGATATGGAGAATCAATAAAGGCAGATAAAGGCCTGTCCGATAGAAGTTTCTGTATACTTCGGAAGTGAATCGCAGCAGTTGTTAAGGTTTTAAAGATTCTCTTTGCGTGGGTAGCCACAAGAGCACTTTCAAGACCGAGTCCGAGGAGTCCGAGTTCGGGTGAGAAAAAAAATCGTAGAGCGGCATGATGAAAGGAAAAGCCAGACGTGTTCGCAAGTACTTACGTGAATCATGGAGTGCCTTCTGATTGTCTCCAAATGGAATTCAAATCGACGGTATGCGCTCGGGCAGCAGGCAGGGATGATAACCTCATCATCATTGTCAACAATTTTTGGTCTCGAGGGTCTGAAGAGCGTCAGTTCGTGACTGTTCGTCAGAATCGCCATCGAGGTCATGAATGCGTTTGAGAGATCTTTCTCTGAGTCGATGATATCCCAAATCCAATTCGTTGTTCGAGAAAGTGGTTATACGAAACTCTTGTTCCATGAATCCATCGTCTCGTTTTTGTTGCCAAGTATTTCCTCGTGGAGCGTCGAAGACTGGTCCATACCCCGCTTTTCATCCACTTCCTGCTTCTTTTCTAATCCAGAACTCTGTCAGTAAATATAATATCAGTGGATACCAATTACATGAAGAATGAATGGAGGATACACACCAAACAAGCCCGCTTCCTTGCTCCTGAACCTCTTTCTTCATCGACATCCCGATTCGTAATGGTACTGTCTTTCCGGGCCTGTTCTTGTTCCCACTCCGCAAGTCGCCCTGTCTCGCGGAGTCAGTCCATAAAAGAGTACTTCTTCAAGTTTTGTTTTGTATTTCTGGGTCGATCACGATGTCTCCACCGAGTTGTGGGCGAAACAGAAGCACCACGGCAAATATGACACCAACACTCGACTGTACGTTTCATGAGAGCGGTCAAGGGATTGTAGTGTTGAACGATGTAGGTGGATGGTCAACGTGAGAGCTCTGAATTTAGAACTGCTGTCATTTACATCCGCCGGCCCATTTGTGATAATCGCCGTTCGTGTAGAGCTAAAGTATTGCGCAATCGAGATAGAGATCCTTGCTTGTGGTATATACATACTAAGGTCAAACTTGCAATTGTCGAGTCAAGTCAGATATCCTCATCAGATGTCGCAACCGAAGTATGGTTTGTTACATGGAGCATAATAATTTATTCATTAAGTGCCAAAAAGTAATACAACATGAGGATGAGAGTGTCTAGAGGTATCGTGAGGTAGATATAAGAAAGAACGTAGCTACATAGAGGCTAATAGCAGACATCACAGATGCAATACTATGAGAGAAGGTCATGGTATCGATAGGAGTCGTTTACCACCAGTCACCTTGCTCCTTCATGGCGTCGGCGACCTTGATGAAGCCAGCAACGTTGGCACCCGAAAGGAGAGATGGGAGGACATCGTCCGCGTTTTTCTCGCCAGACCACTTGGTACCAGCATTAAGGCACTGGGTGTAAGCCTCGGCCATGATGTTTTTGAGCTTCTCGTCGACCTCCTGGGTAGTCCACGCAAGGCGCTGGCTATTTTGGGCCATCTCGAGACCGGAAACGGCAACACCACCACAGTTGGCAGCCTCTGCGATTAAAGTTCGATATCAATATCTTAACAGCAAGTGCGAAGGAAAAAATAAACGTACTTCCGGGAGCGTACCACACACCCTTGCCGGCCTTACGGGCGTCCTCGAAGACCTTGATGGCTTCCTCTGTGCAACCCATGTTGGAACCCTCGGCAATGACGCGGACGCCAGCAGCAATGAGAGCCTCGGCTTCCTCGCCGGAGACCTCGTTCTGTGTCGCACCGGGGAGAGCATGATGGACGACGGGGAGGAGAGTCCAAGGGCGCTTGCCAGCGTGGTAGGTGAAGCGGTTGCCAGACTGCTCGGCTACCCATGACTCGAGAGTTCCACCCTTGAGCTTGAGTTGGCCGACGCTGAGGATATCGTCCTTAGTGAAGCCGTCAGGGGCGATGACGGAACCTTTGGAGTCGGAGAGTGACTTGACGGTAGCACCGAGTTCGATGACCTTGAGGGCGGTATATTGCGAGACGTTGCCAGATCCAGAGATAGCGACGACGGTGGTGGGGAGGGTGAGGGAGAATTCAGGGCAAGACTTGGCAATCATCTACAGGGCGGACGTCGTCAATACATGTCGGGGTTTGATAGAGAAAGAAACAAAGACGTACGTGCTCAACGAAGTAGATGAGACCGTAGCCGGTAGCCTCAGGGCGAATGAAGGATCCTCCCCAGTGGAGACCCTTGCCAGTAAGCATACCAACGAACTCGTTCTTCAGCCTCTTGTAAGCACCGAAGAGGAAACCGATCTCCCTGGCGCCAGTCCCGATATCACCAGCGGGAACATCAGTGTCCTGACCGATATGCCTGAAGAGCTCGCTCATGAAGGCCGTGCAGAAGCGCCTGATCTCGGAGTCAGACTTGCCCTTGGGGTCGAAGTCGGAGCCACCCTTGCCACCACCCATGCTGAGGCCTGTGAGAGCATTTTTGAAGATCTGCTCGAAGCCAAGGAACTTGAGGATGGAAAGGTTGACGGAAGGGTGAAGTCGGAGGCCTCCCTTGTACGGACCGAGGGCTGAGTTATACTGATAGACAAAAAAATTAAGCGATCAGGCCGATGTTCTTGATCGGACCAAAAAGAAGCGCTGACCTGAACACGGAAGCCTCGGTTAACCTGTGGAACACCGTTGTCGTCCTCCCAGACGACACGGAACTGCAGGACACGCTCTGGGACCTGGACAATGTCGAGGGCCTTTTGGTATTGAGGGTTGGCAGCCAAGAAAGGTTGCAAACTCTGGGTAAGCTCGTTCAACGCCTACGGAGAAATTTCTGATCAGGAAAGAGTAAACGGAACAAGCCTTGATTGATGCAAGTACCTGTTCGAATTCGGGTTCGACTGGGAGGACCATAGTAGTTGGTATGAAGAGGATATGTAGTGGATGGGAAGGAGTTGAATGAGGACGTCGGGACAGAGCTTTTGCTTTTAAAACAATTCCTTATCTCGCACATTTTTCCTTATCTTGAGATGCGATCACGCAGATCGGCCGAGGGACAGTCGGCTCAGTGGCCCACCGCGCTTCCGTCAATTCAATACCTTCTACGGTTCCTTGTTTCTCCGAGCACTTCGGCAACCAGTGCTACATTTGTGCGCTGGCAGAAAATGACTCAAGTCACTCGACAAGTTCACGCTAACATTAGAATGATAAGTCTCATGAGCCGGGTTATAGAGAGGAGCTTTACGTTGGATTCCCTTGCGCTATCACCTTACAGCCGCCATTCTAGAGATGAGTATTGATATCATAAAATTTACCGACGGGAAAAGATTCACGGTCGGGATCAACTTACCCACACCGCATGGCCGGCTGACGTGTGACCATATGAATGAGCTTCCGAGGAAAAAAATCGGAATACCGCAACAGATAGACGATGATGGCAAAAAACGTTGATTCGTTACTACATAGAAGACTCTAGTCAGCAAGGTGTTGAAATTACGACTTGAGGCTTCTCCCCATATCGAGTTTGATTCGTGCGAAGAACCTGAGGCGCAAAGATACCCTAATTAGGTATACCAAGCCTTTCCCATCCACAAGACTCCGGAGAGTCAGGAAGAGTCAGGGTCAAGGGAAAATACATACGTCAGTGCCACGTCCTGTGGAGTTTCTTCTCCCTGGAATCTGGATTAGGAGCAATCGAGTCCGGCATGAGAAAATGGAGATATGAATATCAACATACATAGTAACGTAAAGGAAAGTTCTATGGAAGACATACGCAAGGCACAAGGATGATAAGCAACAAAGCAACTGATAAGCAAAAACTATTGAGCAGGTGTGTCGGAAAATGTCGGGCCGACAGCGGTACTGCAGCGGTGCGGAAGCCCTCCCAACCAAAAATTGCCAGAGCGCCGGCCTTCCCGACAAGTCCCGACGTACTTGATCGAACGGATAGGGGAGCATACCCATGACAAGCAATGTTAACGTTGAATTGGTATTTCCAACACAAAAAATACTTCCGTTGATCCACTGCGGTATGAACTTGAAGATCGCAGTAGAGATAAGGAAGTGTAACTTTAAACTTGAAAGGGAAACTCTCTTATGGTGACGTATGATTGAATAAGTATTCCTTCTTCACGCTCTCTTGCCCTTGGAAACCGGTCATTTCAACCGTTCCACACATTGCAATCGCGGAATGATGGTCCTTATCAGATTGATCCAGGCTTTTTCCGGGGACACGTCATTTACAAATCATTACCATGTGATGCGTACTGTCTATGCAACTCTGGCAGAGGCGATAAGAAACTGACGAACCAGTGTGTGCGGGGTATGCACGACAAGGAAGCCGTACATTGGTCATCTACATATGGAGGCCTATCTACGGCTTCCTTTTCGAGATCGCCCACCTGTTAACATTTTTCCTTGACATATAGACGACCTCGCATGGGCTTCCGGCAAAATACCCTCCATCTGTTTCTCCTATCGTCCTATCAGCAGTCTCAACAGAGGGATGGATATACTCGGTGAGAAGGTCGTGAACGCCGACATCAGCCATTCCTCAGGCCTCAACCTACACACATCGGAGCAATTCGGAGAAAGTTGCTCGAATGTATGTACATAGCTACATAGAATATTCCGGCGCACGGCTTGCAGCGGAGAGTTACGAAGGTGAGTATGAGTACTGAGTGTACAACCCACACGAGAGTCCGAACCGTGATTGACGGTGGCAAAGAGGTGGGTTGAGTAAGTTACTTATGTCCTTTCGACTAGCCACGGTACATAATGTCGTCCAGGCCCATTTTATTCAAATCTAGAGTCATGATCTTGCTGCTGCTCGCCAGTCCAGGTAGAGGCTCTTGGGTGCATTATGATATCGTGCCCAATTACAGTCACTCAGAGACTCTACGTGGTCACTTCGTCCCTGGGATGCTATGACTGTTTCCATTGGAGGTCCCACCGATGACTCGACAATTGAAGAATTCACTGGTTGATGACGAGTTACTTCGCGTTAATCACTTGGCTAGGACCGATAGTCCAACAAGACAGAGATCCTGCAAGTTGGGATAGTCTTTTCTCACTATCTTTTTGGTTGACATGCTACAATCTCGTGGACATTCGAAGTCGGTCCATCGGAGTTGTGATGATCCGCCCACAAAGTACCCAGTGTTAATTGCAAACTTGACCGAACTAATATCCAGGCATCTCATGATCAGAGGATGTGAGGATTTGTCGCGTGGCCTCATCATAAGAGAATAGTATACTATATAAACTGTCCCTAGGCAGTAATGTGTGAATACTAAACATATCAATTGTAATACAACTCATAGTTCAAGGGATGATCGGAAGTCCTAAACTATAAACACAGGAAATAGCCAATTGCCACCCCAACCATCGCCAATACCAAATCAATCACGGCCCCACGCTCCATGTTAAGGCCCGCATCATTGGGGAACAGTGGACTGACGGTCTGAGTAGGATGTCTGTGGGTAGACGTTTTCTTGAGCGGCGGCGTGACAGCCAACTTGGTGACAACAGGAGTGGCAGAAGTCGGAGTGGGCGCTGGTCCTCCAGTCGTGTATGCGCGGATATACTGGATCTCAAAATACGCATTGTCAAATCGGTCGCCGGGACCGACGACATTGTCATTGTACTGGTATAAGGTGTTGTAGGGTGTTGTAAAATCAATATACAAACAGAGGTATGACCATGAGGTACTCACGCATTTCCCTGTGGGGCCCGAATTGCCACACATCGGATCGTAATATTCTGGAGAGCCAGCCCTGAGAAGTTACATTATGCATTGGTCAATTATGTTGAACGATTTACGAGCGCCACTCACCAGTCTCCACAAAGTGTGATATCTAGAACGAGATTCTGTCGGCCAAAGTATTTCGTGATATCACAGGTTGTGGATGGGAAGCTTGCTGATGGAGAGCCCCAGTCAGACATGTCGATCGGTAATGCCAACGAAGATGCTGCTTTCGTAACTGATGCTGGTATGTCTAGGCGCTACAGAGGTATAAATTCTTAGCTCTTGATATCGAGATCTTGCATATCACTCACGCTCCAGAACCAAATACTAGAGTAATCGTCAATATATAAGTCGTTGCATATGTTAATAATACTCACAATATTCTGAAGTTGTTCAAAGATAATTTGGTAAAACGCTTGAAAGGCAAGATATATTGATAAACTCACCCGGCGACATCGAACTGCGCCGCAAACACGCCTCCACCAGCAGTTGCGAATCCTGATTGGTAGCTGTCCGGCTTAGTCTCTGAAACAAAGCAGCCCTTTGAGCAGTCCGGGTCTGGGCCTGAGCTGCCAAGTTGATCTGGAGGTGTCGAGTGCATGCATCCCTCGGATGTGTGAAGCGTCATTTGGTTATGGTCCATGATGTGCAGGCCCTCGAAGATGCTGTAGTATGATGTCAGAAGAGTGCTGTCATGTAAATGAAAGGGGAGAGGCGTCCTCAATCTCGCCACCCCAAGGCCACTGGGGGCCTACTGTCCAGAAAGCAGGCCATACCTATACCATGGCAAATTGTGGATCAATGACAGATAACAAGGCACAACCTGACCCACCGAACAACCGTATGGTACATGGAGCATGTCCGTAATCCAGAGACTTCCAACATCGTAGGACGCTTGACTTGTGATCCGTACCTAAATCATCAAATTGCGCGTCAGAGTTCTTTATGCTAGTACGCTGTCAAAACTCACCGAGTTTCGTTTCTGATTGAATTCCACACTAGTAGCGTTGTCCACCTTCAAGATTGCGTTTCCTCGATCGTTCGTGTACGCCAGCCTCTGTCCATAAGCCTGATCTCTGTCGAGCCAGACAACGTCACCTACAATATGGCAAGAGTGGTGATATTCCAGCAACTTCTTCTACGAGTTAAGTGTTCCTACCATGTGTGAGATCGTCATATTTACCATAGAAATCCCATTCATTGAAAAAATCCATCCCAGAGTAGTCCTTGACAAGATCATACCCTTTCGCATGATGAAAGAGCATGAAGAGGAACACAGTCAAAGACGGGAGCAACACCGACAGCATTGCTTGACTCTGGGACAGACAAGATGGGGTTCTGTCAGTGGGAGATGGGAGAGGAGGTTATAAATGTTTGTAGATCTGTTGTTCAATCCGTTATACTTTTGTGTCAGAATAGCAACATAGACCATAAGACTACCCCAGTGAAATGTAGCATGGGAAAAACGACCTACTGAATTGTGTTTTTTTTTTTGGTGGGAGAGGGAATAATCGATTCATTCTGTTGTATCTCTCATTATCGAGCTATTGAGTCTTTGAAATTCTTTGTTTTCTGAGGGAGGGGGCAATAATCAATTCATTCCATTGTATCTCTCATTATTGAGCGCTGGGCTCTCGAGCCTTTGTAAAAGTCAAACAGCCGAAGGATAATAGAAATCGAACCCCAATGACACTGATATAGTGTAAGTCCAACCTACGTAGGTGCGGATAAAAGGCCTGATGATGAGAAAAGGGGGAAATCTTCGAAAAAGGACTGTTATCGCCAAATGACTTGTAGTACAAAAGAAGCTTTGACTCAATATCACAAACATTCAAACGCACATCTCTCCCTTTGGAGTGAGGAACCAAATGACAGGCTTGACATGTTTCTGAGGCCGTAAGGATACAGTGTCCTTGATCACGGATGGCCACGTCCTCCCTAAAATCCTCCCGGCGGGAAGTAATAGTGCTTGAGGAGCTACTGTAATGGTGAGATGTTCGGTCCTTCATCAGCATGGGATCAAGCCAAAGAGCTGACATAGGATAAATAGAAGATCCATGACTACCAGAAATGACCCACCTGGAACTTCGGATATGTAATAGTATTTCTGTCCTTCTGCAAGCGTAGTTTGGGTGTAGTCGACAGTCGGTCCATCTGGTGAGGCGAATATGTGACCCTTTTCACCATATATTGTGAAAGCAATATATCGGAGCCAGGAAAGAGGATGAATGGCAAAAGGATGACATTCTGTAATGGGGATAGACAACACAGGTCGGTATTCTCCATCAAATGATATCCAGAGCTCGATGTTGGTGGCCATGAAAGAGCTCTGGCATATACATAGTATTACATACAGACACTGTACTTTCTCCTATATATTTCTGAGACCATTCGTGACGTTATCGACCAAAATAGCAATTTCAAGAGGGAAGCAAATTCCGTGTCCTGTAATTGTCTTCAACTTGCGGGGGTAAAGGTGTTGGCCCTTGGGTGCACGTTCTTCTAAACTGAAATTCAGAAAATCGTCATAAGTTATGTCGGCTCATTTAACCCATCTCCTGTCCCATGCACTTCATCTACACCCAAAAGCCACGAGTGAATATTCTCCCGCAATTTCTCGTCCCTTGCTTCTCAGGTTAGTCGTAGCTCCTTTTAACGATTGAAGTCCCAGACCCAGAGTGATAGGGCCAACGGGACTAGATCCTTTTTACGAGCATTAAACCCTCCCTTGGTGTCGCGATATCTCGCCCCGGCGCGGCTCTTGCAGCCCGGGTCACTTGAACGCGGCTCCTTGACATCATCTTCACCCTTGCTTTCATCTTCGCCTTTACTGTGGATCTCCACTGCTGTTGTAATAACGTTCTGTTCTCTCACGTGCAAAAGTAATATACCGCATCATTTGATAAGTATCCAGAGCTCGATGTTCAAGTTGGCCATGACAATGATAGAGTTGCGCTATTGTGACTCAAGATTCCCCTCTTTCTTGCCTCTTGCTAATATTTATATGATAATCCGTGTCCAAATCGCCTACATAGGAGACAAGTAAGCTCCCAGATGGATGTAAACAACTAAAGAGGCAAGTGCACGATCAATTAATCTATGACCCAATATCACGTGTCAATATTGAAGCTGAGTCAGCTGACCAAATGTGGACATATTCTACAGCATGCAAGGAAGTCTTGGAGATGAGTGTCAGTTTCTTCCGTTGTTCAGCAGAAAACATAGCCTGAGCTTGAGACTGAGCAATCATTTACAGAAGGACTCCAAATTTTGGTCTAATTCCCTCTGCACTTCCTTGGCATTTTTCACATAAATCACAGGACATATTGAAGGTCTCCAATGTGAGAAATGTTAAAAACATGTGAAAAACATGTGAAAAATGAGGATGTTAAAAACATCGGAGTTTTCAACCCAGCCCTACTTGTCAGTGTCATCAACCCCACCCCATCCTTGTACTCAAATTTCAGTTCGTTCGCGCAATGCCGATGGGTTATGGG
>JABAJX010020043.1:0-11991 GCA_018221735.1 Termitomyces sp. K1Aa | reverse complement strand
AATGTTAGAAATAAGAAAGTGACCACATCAGAGATTGAATCTGGGACCACCCAATAGGACCTTGGAAGCTCTACCACGCTTCCGGTGAAGTCCCTGTAGTAATTATACCAGCTTGTTCAAAAGGACGTCTTAGCCAGAGGCTGTCGGTCGACAAGGTCTTCGGGATGACGAAGGGAAATCCTTAAATTCAGGAAGGTGCAACTGGATCACACCTGACATCTCGTTGGCAAACACAGTCATTTGCACCCCAATGCCTTTATCATATCTGCACAATTGTGGCAAGGAGCGGTCGGCGAGAACAGCTTGATGCTGCCTATGCTCGGACTCTTGGTCTGCCCACAAAGGGCCTTCACGTGTCTCGGGTACCATATCTCATCAAGATGTTGTCTACTGCGTCGGCAGCCTATGTGACTGAGATTTGTTTAGAAGGGCTCGTTCTATGAGCCGTTATTGAGGTGCCATCGTCAATTATAACAATCCTGGCTTGAGTAGTTGATCAGTTTTTAGGTTTTCACCAAAGGCTCTGGATCCTGTGTATCCTGACGCCCTACTTCTGGAGCAACATCAAGCACCTATCACAGCCGCTCTCACCCCGGCTTTCTCGTTCAACTCTACGCCTGAAATCTTAGCTTTGGCTATCCACGCACATGCTGTTTTTGTTGGATGCGGAGTCAAGGATGTTAGTAGGATGGGTCGCATACTCAAACTGCTGAACCGGACCCAAGCAATCGAAAGGTGTGTTTTCGTCTTTGTTTTTGCAATGTTCATCAATTTTGAAGATGTGCCAGCAGATTCGGGAATGTTATCCATTGGAGAGACAGGAAAGCTGAGTCCCAACGCATCAGCCATGCTAAGGATTTCGATTTTGTCAGCATGGGGTCAACTTCAGGTAGCAACTCCTCAACAAAAGTATCTGGAGAATGTTGTCAAGCCGCATCGGGGAACTCTTGCTTCCCTATGGACAGCCACCCTACGTGCGTGACTATGCGAGCATTAGGATCAATTTCGAATTTCTAAACAATACTTCGACAGTTGCTTTGGATTCCTTGTATTCTAGTCTTGGAAAAGAGGTCCTTCTACCGGTATGTTCGCAAGTTCATGATTGAATAAGTTTCTCACCCTGCTACCCAAGTATTACACGAAGACATGGTCTGTTATTCTGCAGGCCGTTGCAACATCCATGGATAGCAATGATCCGTACATACTGGCTACCATGGACGGTCAAGAATCTACTTCTACATCTCAATCCCTAAATTCAGAGAAAGGGGAAGGACTCACGGCTTTCTTCTACATCATCTTTGGTTTCATCTACGAGGCGCTTGCTCCTCGGCCCACAATCGCATTGCTGCTGTCTACATCTCAAGCTTCTATTACGCCTGTGGTCTCCAAAGCTTCTGGTAATATAATCACCTCAACTGGGAACAAAATCCGTATTCATGAAGCCTCCAAAGAGGTACATCTTCCCAGTTTTCTCATCTGTCATCAGCTGCGCTTGGCAGCGATATGTCGGGAGCCCGCATGTCAGGACCTGTCTCCACTTTGCGTGCCCCATGGAATCTGCTACGTTGGGGGCTTGAGAGGGGTGTAGTAGTCGGAGGTGAGTTGGGGTCAGGCGGGGTATAGGTGAATGTGTTGGCAAAGTAGGAGTAAGGGAAGGATTGGGATTTAGGGAAGGGTTGTACCTGCCGAATACGTTTGAAGGCGCCATTTCTCCCCCTTAACATTTCAGTTCCACATATCCTCAAACCCATACACCTCCGTCAATTCATGGAGCTCTTTCCACAAGTATGCACCATCCCGAGAACGGGAGGCTAGGAGGGACCAACTCAACCAGGGATGCCTTCGACCCAAGTATCTACTGGTCAAAAAGCGGCTGGTCGTCCTAAATTGAGCAAGATCTTGTTGTTAGTTTCCCCTCCTCAAGCCTCAAACGCGTGACGGCTCCCCTGTTGACACCAGTCGAGAGCATTGGGAACCACCTCCCTCCACCCCCTCCAATGGTGACAATGTGCAGCCAAATCGAGCTGCAACTCCAACACCTCACCCTCATTTCCCTGAATCTGGCCAGTTCAACATTGTGATCAACGAAGACAACCATTACCTTGCGCAGCACTACATGACGCACAATTTGTCGCAGAGATGTACAACGACGGGGATAATATCACGGACTCTGGGAACGTGGATTACAATATTCCCGCTCCTGAGATAACATATGACCCCCCTCCACGCTGGACATGTCCCCTCCTTGAGGTCAGCAGAGGGAGCATGCGATACCCAACTCCATCTCAAACCCCACACCCTTCCTATCATACAGTATCTCCCACAACATGGTCCTCCACATGGTTGTGGGGCATCCAATGCTATTCCCCTCCCATGTACCTGCCTCATCAAAGATGGACCCGCCTCGCAATCCTACATTCCACACGTGCAGCGACCAATACTGTTATGGTATGGGCAAGAAAATGAAGATGTAGATTTTGATATGCTGAGTTAGAGGACTTATGTGCTTTTTCCTTGTTGCATGATGCTTGGTTTGATGTCTCTCGACAGTATTGTATCCGCATTGTGGGGTACCCTCGGGTAACGCCCCTAAAGAACTGTCCTGTCGGGGGTGTTCTTGAGAGTCTATGGGCCTATAGTTTCACATGTCCGCTGAACCTCATTTCCTTACCCATGCTATACTTTATTTGATTGCTGGCATATTCTAGAGCAGGGGGTTTTTACTACTACGAGCATTGATTGTCGATCGCAAAAGCTCTGAAGTCAGATCCGCGGCGCCTCATATCCCCTCCCTCTCATCAAGTTAGCCCTGAAAAACCTCATGATCCTTGTAATCTTGGTTGACCTAGCTGGATTGCTCATTAATCCACTGCTGTGATCAGATGGACTTGAGCATGGAACAGAGAGACAACTTTGGATGATGACGTACTGATTATTGTTCCAAAAAGCTAGATATGCAGCACGGATTCTCAGAGCAGTTGAGAAGCTCTTGTTGCAGACGCAGCAACAGTAAAATAGATAAATCTGGAGGGCATATGATGAGAGAGCATTGGGTGCTTGGTCAAATGCTCTCTCAAGCAGGTCCACTGATTGGTGAATTTCCGCCGCGGCAGCTTGGAAGGTGGAAGAGCTTCGCATATGTTGTAGGAGTGTGGCAAGGAACTGTTGACCACGGTTCACCTCTGCATCATATAAGAGCTGAGTGAGGGACTGCATCGCGTCGATAGTTTTTGCAAAGAATGATTCAGAAAGATCTAAGTGTCTGATATTCCGAACTCAGGATAAAGCACTGACATGTTTCAGATAGGTAGGGCAAACCTAGACCAACTTAAAAAATTACCCACATCCAAGATGTGTAGCGTTACATCAGCAGGATCTACCATCAACCATCTAAGATACAATAATCAGTGTTTGAAGGAACAACATACATATCCACTGACAAGTATCTATCGTAACAAGACTTGCTCATAAGAAAGTAACCTCTACCCCTATATGAGAAGACTAGTTATACTAATATAACAAACCTCACGGAGAACCATGTGTCATGAAATAATTCCGAAGAATTGGGAAGTCGGCCATAGACACATCCATCATGGATGAGAAGGGGTCGTCATGGTACTTTGCAACAACAATGTCGCCACGCCATGCCGTTTCCTTTCTAAAGGTGTGAACTTCAAGTTGAATGTTGCGAATGCCCTTGTTGATAGAAAATTGCATTTTATCTTGAGAAATCGTTGGATAGAAGACGATGTAAGGATTGGTAAACTTCCAATTCATGCCATCAAGAGCTTCCACCAGCTGTATCTCGTATCTAAGTTGGCAGACTATGGACGACACTAAGATGCTTACATAGTATTTCCATACTTGCGGTCCAAGGCCTTTAGCTATCTGCATATGAAGAGAGATCATGAGAGTCGGATGTGATGTATATGAAAATAACACGCACATGATCCATGTGAATCTCTGGGTGAGGCATCCTCGATGGCACTGTTGTAACCGTCGTGATTGGACTTACAAAGAGTTCTGTAAGGATTCATTGTCTGCAACAACTTGAAGCAATACCTTGTCATCAGTTGCACAAGGAAAGGATTGCTACCTAATTTAATCAAAGTCAAAAATGTTGAATGATAACCACAAATTCGTTCCTTACCATCAGAAGGAAAGAGGATAGCATCGTGGGTGTCCTCGGAATCACTTGGGTTTTGGGTATCCTCAGAATCCCTGTCGTCAGAAGAAGGGATGAGAATTGTCTGACAGTTGCCTTTGGGATCCATAGGGTACACGGTCCACCGCCCCCTTTATAAACGTTTACTACCATCATGATGCACACAGACGAGCAGATTTTTGATGGAATCCGAGTCCAACGGCCTGAGTCATACTCGCCACACAACCGGTAAAAGCAGATGGAGGCCAAACTGGCTCAAGATTATTTTTCTTTACATGACATGCCCCTGTATATTGGATTTTTTGACAGGCTTCTACCAAGATGCATGAACACATTTTAGGTGCTTCTCCATGGATGTGACAGATTGAGGTACTAACCCCGGGTTACTGAGTACTGACCTTCACAAAATACTCCAACAGCCAATACATAATTCCTACCCTCCGCCGGATTTCTCCAGCTTGCTTTGTGAGAAAGTCTTGTATCAATTAGTAAACATGATGGTGTAGTTGTTTCTTCACAGATCTCCTTCGTCGCATCGGCATCAAAAGAGGATTGGTCTTTGTCCTGTATGGGACATGAATTACTCCTTATTATACCGCCGTTACTGATACAATAATTCAACAGAGTTCGCAGGGTCCAGGTGCCATCTTGGTCGTAAATCAAATAGTTTACCGAGATTAACTCTGACTCCATAGTCTTGGCGTCAGTGACTGTAACAAGCAAAAGCCAGACAAGCGGGGTTGAGCTCAGTTTGAACGAATAGTCATTCCTGGATGTAAAAGGTACAGACATCATTATTAATACATACTAGGCAAAGTTGCAGCGTTACACTGTCAGAGAACTGTTGAGTTCTCGACTTCTCAACGTCTGAGAGAGTAATACGTCAACATGTCAAGCAGAGAGAAGGTCCTTTTCAACAATTAATGTCCCTGACTCGGATGACTTTAAACTTGAGGAACATGTTCAGAACGTTGTTTCTTGTAAAAATCCCCAGTCGTTGTCTGGCCTCTGACGCCGTCCTGTCGAACCTCCAATTTTTTGTCGACCTCTTTTGTATGTCATTGCACCTATCTGTATTGTTTCTGTCCTTTTGTGAGAAGCCAATCATGTGCTTTAATAGAGTGTAAGAATCATCAATACCGTTTCTACGGTATGATTTCAATTTTCATACCTAGCATTGGCGATTACTACCGTGGCTGCCAAGTGAGCTACTGGCTATCGTGGTACAATCTCCACGATGCTAATGATGAAACTTGGCATGTGTGGCGTACCCAGCATTTTCATGGGTCATTATTTCACAGGTGAAGTCAGGGATTGTCAATCTACAATGTTCTGAGGTAGGTCTTTATGTCGTGCGTTCAGGACTGATCTGTAAAGGGTTGAGAAGATCGCTCAGTACAAAACCTGTTTCAAATCCCACATACATCTTGTACCTGATGTACTTCTGCCAGACGGAACAATGTCGAACTAATCGAACTAAAGAATAGTATATACAATGTAGATAATGAATACTAGCATGATATATCTAAAGAATACTAGCATTGTAAGCACACGATAGTAAGAGTTTTGATAAATAGCGAAGGATATGATAGTTAAGATTTGTCAACAGAGGGACACAATAGTAAGAGTTTGATAGGCTTCAATATGCTGAGTCAATATACTCAGTACCTGCCCATCGCTTGAGCAAAAAATATGTACATCAATATACTCCGTACCTTCCATCGTACCTTCCATTGTCTATAACCTTCTGTAAGGCAGCTCTTGCCGCTTCTTCCTTTGCTTTTGCTTTTGTGCTCCCAAAGCCAGTACTACATAGTTCATACTCAGGATCATACTCAGCATCTGTCGTAATCTAATTTTAGCAAAACAGCTCAGGCAGCGTAGGTTAGTTCACTCACCACCACTAACCAGCGTAGCGCTCCATATGCAGTCGCAGGCCACCTTTATTACTTCTACACTATAATAGATTTGGATGTTATTACGCCTGGACCAGTTGTTCAAGAGCCTATTTGAGGTATTCGGGATAAAAGGATCTATGCAACTGTCAGACCGATCTGCAAACAAAATAATGAACACGCACATATAACGTTATGGATGGAACTGTCTATTGTTACTGGGGCCAATTGCTTCCGCACCACGGCCAACTGCTTTTGGATCGCGTTTTCCTCCCATTCCTGCTGTTTTTCTTCATAAAACAACTGTGAAGCTTCGTAGATTATAATCGATGGGTAGGACATGAATGTTATAGATTGATGTTGTCTATGTCTATGTTTACGTCTCAAGTGGCGATTTCCATATTCAATTCGGATATTGGGATTAACGGTCGAATGCGCTGAAAGGCAGATTTTTGGGAGTGGCCCCTATTGCCCAAAGAAGAAACCGTAAAGCGACCGGATGACATAACCCCGGAACTATAGAGAGAACCTCAAAGATAGTGCGGCGTTAATGGTCATATAGGAATGTAATATGTGCTACTTGAACCTGCCATCCCAGGCCCTTACAACCTTCTTTAAGGTGGCAAGGGCCACCATTTTAATATACGCCATCCCTTACAAGCTTCTTTAAGACGGCAAGAGCCGCCGCTTCCTTTGCCTTTATCTTTGTGCTCCCTGAACTGATACCAGATGCAACATACGCAGCATCTGTCAGTAATACAATGTTGGCAACTTGGACAGATAATAGTTCATTCATACACTCACCACCAGTGACCACCGTGACAAACCATGTGTCATTGTGCAGTCCTTTTCTCTCGAATTTCAGTCCCTTTCCCTCAAATCTGTAAGAGACCTAGACGTTGTTACAGTCAGCCCACAAGTTTAAGAGCCTATTTGCACTACTGTGAGGGGTGATCAAAGGAACTAGCTATGAAATTGACAATTGTATGGAATAAAAATGATTTGTTTACGCACATTCCTTGAGATCTGTTGAGGGATCAGTCGCTGTTGCTGTGACCAACTGTTTCTCTATCACCTTCAGTAATTCGTCCAACAGGATGGCATTTGCCTCCCATTCCTGACATTTCGTTTCATAGAATTTCTGGGATGCATCATAAACATAAATTGATGGATAAAACATGGTTGTGATTGTTTACTCATTTCACTCAATGTATGTAGCCACATACATATCATAGCATGTATAGCACGTAGCTCTCGTCATATTCAATTTAGGATTGCTTATTACTCAAGAAAGTTACCCAAAAGGGAAAACGTAAAATGACCAGATGATTAATCTTGGCTGCCCTGATTCATTTTACGTTTCTTGCACAGCTACTGTAAATCTGTCGAGATAACAATACTTATTAATTAACTCAGTATATTTTAAATTTAATGCAAACTGTATTATTTTTAAATTGTATTAAATTACAAAAATTGAATAACTTTTATTAAAAATTTTTATTTAAAATATATAATAAGTAGTTATTTTAATTTGCAATCTGAATAAAATTTCAAATAAATAAAATAAAATAAAAAATATATTGTTTGTTATCTTTATTTTACAAATTAAATGAATAAAATTGATATTTTATTTAGTTAATAATTATAAATTACAGTATTGTTGTATAGTAAATAGTTATTTTTACTTACATATTGCAATATTGTTGCATTTTCAACAATATTGAAATTGTGATTAAGTTAATTTAACAAGTTCTAAATTCAATATAGATTATATCATTTTTAAATTGTATTAAATTATATTACAAAAATTAAATGATTTTTATTAAAAAAAATCTGCTTAAAATATATAATTAAATATATAATAAATAGTTAATTTAACTTACAGTTTGAATAAATTTTTAAATAAATAAAATAAAATAAAAAATACATTGTTTGTTACTTTCTTTTCATAAATTAAATAAGTAAAATTAACATTTTATTTATTTAATATTTATTTCAATTTATAATCTAAATGAAACTTTAAATAAATAAAAAATACATTACTTATTACTTTTTCATTTTATAAATTAAATAAGCGAAATTAGCAGTTCATTTAATTTATAATTACAAGCTACAATATTAAAAAACATGCATATATAATTGTGAAAAATGCAATATAATAAATTGTAAATAATATTTAAATTAATGTAAAATATTAATCAGACAATGTTTTAATGAATATCTATTTTTTATAATTAAAAAATTTAAGTTTTGAAACAAGTTTATAATAAATAGTTCTTTTTATTTACAATTTGAATAAAATTTTAAATAAACAAAGTAAAATAAAGAATATTTTATTTGTTATTTTTTATTTTACAAACTAAATAAGTAAAATTAACATTTTATTTAATTAATAATTACAAATTATAATTTTGAAAAACATACATATACAATTGTAAAGAATGCAATATAATAAATTGTAAATAGTACTTAAGCTAATATAAAATATTGATTAAATAATATTTCAGTTGACATCTATTCTTTATAATTAAAAAATTTAAATTTTGAAATAAGTTTTTTTATATACTCTAATCTATAAAATTGTAATAGAAAAAGAGAAAAAAAAAACAGTAAAAAGAAAAGCAGTAAAGAAAAAAGTAATGAGAAAGGAAGCAGTAAATAAAAAGTTGGAATTTGAGTAATAAACAAGCCAACATAAAAGATTGATATAATTTGAACAATTTAAATGAAAACATACTTAAAATATAAATTGCGAATAAATTCAACATCAACTAATTGAAGTACAAAGACTGAGAGATGGCAGTGAACGTATTAGAGGAATCTTTATATATCTTCTTCAACTATGACATCTAAAAGATAAATCTGAGCAATATCAACAACAGTTTTCAATTTTTCAACTATTGATGTTGAAGTTCAATAAAATTTTACTATATATAGTTGTTCAACATGTACTTATTCAATGTCTTATTGAAAAACATCTTCATTTATAAGTAATTGATTTATAAAGTTTTTTGTTTTGTATAAGATTTAATAATATTTAAAAGTCTGGTTTGGTCTGATTTTTTGCTCTGAATTTTGAGCAACCACAACCAATTTACTCTAAAATTCAAAAAACTGAACTGCAACTCCAATTGCAAAGTTACACAACTGATTGCAATCAGTTGTGATTGAACTAATCCTAACTTTTTGCATGCATAAGTAAGATTCCAGAATAATTCTGCCACTTTTTACCAATCTGTATCACTTAACGTATTAAGTATTGTATAATTTAAACACATTGAATTGATCTTAGCAATTAGCTGTTACTTGTTTGCATGAGCTGTGTTCTTGATTTTTTGTTCATGCTGAATTGTCTCCTTTTTGTTCAGAGTCGAACGAACTCCCCAGTCAAGCTGCAATGTTCGTCAGATAATGTCAAGTAGACATGCTAGATGATCATACCTTTTTGATGAGATTCGCAATATCCTTAATTCTATCTTTCTTCTTCTGTTTTTTTTTTTTTTTCTATTAGCACGAGCAAGACCCAGATAAAACTGTGTTACTTGCCTTGATTTTTCTCTATGCAATGCTTATAAGATATAACTTGAAATGCATGGAAAAGAATTGACTTTATTTATTTTCTGCAAAGAGATTTAAATTTTTTGGAGACAAAGTTCAACAGTGACGTTATGCACTTTTTCTCAGATTATCAGTGTTTAGAGTCAAGATTTGTCTACACTCTAATTTCTCACAGAAATATATATATTATGTTATCATATGTAAAACAGTGAAATTTTATTTGAATAAGAGTGTAGCTTTGCAATTGTTTGGCAATTGCTAATAATAGCAAATGCAGGATGGCATATCTACTTCTAACTAATGTGCAACTTTTTATCTTCAAAATCAATTTTGATTTGTATAAATCAGTGGACAAATGATTCAGATATCATTAAAATATGCAAACAAACATATGATTAAATGTAAAAAAATGTATTTTAATAATATTTTAATCAGTTTTTCATTAAATTAAATGAATCAAGATTTGTTTTATAAGTAGAGTATAACTTTATAGTTGTGGTAACTGATCTATTGTATAAATTTTTTTCAAAGCAACTGCAACTGCAACCACTTGTCTAAAAGTTTGTTTGACTACAATTTTGATGAAATATGACTAAAATCTAATAAAAGTTTTGGAACGCAGTCTATCCGTCAACTTTCTTTTGAATAACTCAAATAATCTGTTTTGCAGCTTGTATGACTGCACTCATGGCCAGATACTATCATAAACTGATAAAAATATGTTAAAATCTTTTATATATCTTTTGTACATCAGATTTCATTGATTTTGATGCATCAATATCTATACAGCTGAGACCAGTAAAAAAAATCAGGATGTATACATTAGTGCTAAAGCTGCTTTAAAAAGATGTATAACAACATTAGTACTTTATTACCAATATTAAATAGACTGCTGTACCATTGCTTTGTCAAGATAAGATAAATAAGATTGTTCAGACCACTTTCTGAGGCTTTCATCAAACACTTGTTTGCCATCAGACCTTAATCAAATTTCATCAAAATTGTAGCCAAACAGACTTTAAGGGTGCAACCACAATTGATAGTCCAGTTGCAATTAGTCTAGTCCAGTTTAGTTGCTCAGTTTTTTTTGGTTGCAGCAACCGGACCTTTAAACACTAAGATTTAGTGGGAAGGACATAATATTTGATGGCCCAGATCTGAGGCTGCTTTCAGATGGCTCTATAATTTGAAGAAACTTCTGGTGGCACTGGCTGCAGCAGCAATATTCTCATCAAATTTAAAACTGAAATGTTGTCAATACGTACTTTTAAAGCTTGAGTCTTTTCAAAGCGATCTG
The DNA here is from genome assembly GCA_018221735.1 of Termitomyces sp. K1Aa. Lineage (NCBI taxonomy): Eukaryota > Fungi > Basidiomycota > Agaricomycetes > Agaricales > Lyophyllaceae > Termitomyces > Termitomyces sp. K1Aa. The sequence continues at coordinate 1,076 of JABAJX010020043.1, read as the reverse complement.
ACTGTAACTAAGACAAAGGCCGTCGTCCATGAGCAGAAAGAAGACCATAATCAGTATAAGTATAAACTGATAATGATTTGACATTCACAACTTCATTATTCCTGTTAGCAAACATAGAATTGGAGCACAGAGTAGTAGTAAACATATGTTGAGTTCAAGTAAAAGTTAGCAAGTCCATTAATGTATTCATTCTTAGTGACATAAATTATAAAATCTCAAAGTAATCACAGATTCAAAAATCAATTGCTTTGATTTTTTTGGTTTGCATGCCAGCATATAAAAGTAATTTGGATAAATCTGGCTGATATATATTTTCATTGCTTAAGTTTTGCATACTAGTTTTTTGAAAAGTAGCCATGTTCTAACCATGCTCTAACCTTATTCAATGAAAGAGTCTCCTGGAATCTTCCTCTGGCAACTTATTTTTAACTGCTTCTTTAGTTTGTTGCTATAAATCTGAGAAATCAATCCTGATGCATGATGTGTATACAAGGTTGTCGAGGCCTAGTAACTGTAAGGGGACTACTCATTTCTCTGAGTGTCCAACTCTTTTCTGAGCTTAGTCTGATGTTGTAAGCATACTTAGCCCCTGACTGACCGCCTGACCATCTCTATTTCCTCATCTGTCTTGTAGTAGTCATCCTTGCGAGTCATATGACCGGACCTTACTCATCATCGATTATTGTTAGTCATTCTTCTTTACATACCGCAACCCGATGTAGTCATACAGTCTTAGTCATTAGTTATCAGCGATGTAGTATATAAGGCGGTCTGCAGGATAGAATATCCTCAGACCGAACAATAGCAGTGTTCTCCAGTCCTATCTATTGAACCAACTGTTGCCTTCACCAGTGACATGCTTGCCTCCTTGCTTGTCTCCTTGCTCGCCCTCTACCTTGCTTGCCTCTGGCCTGCCTTTGTGCTCGCTCGTCGCCGCTCGTCGTTCTGTGGCTGGTTTGTGTGCTTCTCGGTTGTGTGAGTATTCCATGGTCGTTGCCACCCTTACAGGTTGTTCGGTCTCCTACACTGTCTGCCCTCTTAGCCCACAGCACCCACTCTACTCCTTATTATGTCTT
>JABAJX010020042.1:0-12017 GCA_018221735.1 Termitomyces sp. K1Aa | reverse complement strand
TGGACTCCGCCTGCGCCGCCTATCTTTGCTTAGTGAGTAACTTTCACCGTCATGTTTGCGTGCATATTGAGACTGACTCGTTTCCCCAGTGTCAATAAGTCCCTCAAGGGCAAGTGGGCTTCGCTTGCTTGCCATGAGACTGGGTCGTTAGTTGTACAGGTATGTATCTAAACCACTATTTTTATCTATCACTAACACATTTTGTCCTTAATTAGCATGCCTTCGAGAACTTGGAGCCGGAGGCTAAGGATGGTATCGTCGACGAACTCATTAACAACGGCCCAACCGTCTTCGCTGAGGTTGCGAAGAATCAATGGGGTTCGTACTGCATCCAACACAGTACGTTTCCTTCTCTCCCCTTTGTTTGTTGACTAACGGGTGCATCCCCCGATAGTCCTCGAGCATGGGTCAGACAAGCATCGTGCTCAGACACTTCAACATCTTCTCGACGGTCTTCTCGACTTCGCCACGAGCGAACAGGGTGCCAAGAGCGTCACCAAGGCGCTCAAAGAGGGCGGAAAGCCTACGCTCGATCGGATCGTCGAGCGCATGTGCGAGGCTGCTAACGGGTGAGTTTTCCTTCATTTTCCTGGTGGTCCTCCTCTGATACGCGACCCCGAACCCTCAAGATCCCGGCGAGCGATGATAGTTGACCTCGCACTGAGCGTGACCGGGAGCCAGCTGATCGCAAGTGTCTTGCCCACGGTACGCTCGTCGTCCCAGCCCCGTCTTTCTTGTGCGTTTGGCGCTGATATGTCTACCATCTCCGTGCCTCAAGGCGGACAAGGACCAGCGGGCGCTGCTGTACGATTGTATTCGGGGCCATATCGTCACCCTTCGGGGGTGCAAGACGGGGTCAAAGGTTATCTGGTTGTTGTGAGTTATCCTTCTTTCTCGATTTTTCTATAATGAGACTGATGGTGCATTGTAGTGATAGAATGGTTCGTGTATGGCTGCGTGCTGTTCGGATTTATGCTGATTGATCTATGCGAAATAGCGTGCCTACTACGGATATTGATCTCTATCCTGACTTATGGTTCGTATTCTCATCCTTTCAACTCATTACATCTGAGAGATTGATGCCGTCGTTTCCAGCTGTTCTGCATTTCAATCTCAAAAAGGTCCAGACGCCATCTCATCAAAATTATCGTGACGCAAAACGCTTCAAGTCATCGATGCATTTTTTTCTTTTCTTATATCATACTTCAACCTCAACAATAGTTCTCGTTCGATATCCGTTCGCAAGCATCTTAACACCGGAGCTCGATTTCTCTCGTTCTAAATCCTCACCGATACCGTAAACTCTCGCTGCCTAAAAAACATCAACAGGAACATAATCATATCCCTCGCATTCGGATTCATCATCAGAAACAGCTCATTATCTGCATATGCCTCTTTCACTTTCCTCAAGCTCAAAAATGCCCTAGCGCATATCGCCAGTATCGAATCTTCGATTCCAACACAACCATACGCATTGTCATATTTTTGTCCTTCAGTGTATTTTTTTCATTGCATGTTTAATACCGATATTTTCATCCTGCGCTTACTTCTCTCTACGTAGCTCGCTTGCCTTTTGAAAATCCGTCGAACATCCATCAATGTCTGCATTTTTGGACTCCTCGTAGCCATGTCATCCTGTAACTATCAATTGTTTGTCGTGCTTCCATCGCTTGCATCGATTCTCATCGCATTTGTTATTATATTATATCTTCAAGCCTTCTTCCCATGTCGCATATTCCAGTATACAATCGATATTGCTGCCCTTCATGCAGATTCTGAAACTACTACATACATACCCGCACATACGGACACGATATACATATAAGTAACTTGGGCTTGTGTCGCTTGATTGAAATATCATATCTCTTTGCAGTTGATTGGTGTTTGAAATTGAGCTTAGAATATTTGAGGTTCAGCCCTTAGACTGTTGCGTTTGACTTCGGTTATACACATATATACGGGCGTCTCAAGTACTAGTGTGTTATCAGAGTTCTCATGATAACCTTGATATACCATATAATCCATGCATAGTAGATCGCGAAAAATAGGGAGGTAGAAGTGATATATCGAGGTAATCACAAGACGTATCCCGTCTTGTCCGAGTATATCAAACGTGCGAGGAACCGCGGTGTACGTGTCAAACGTCGGTTTTCTAGAAATAAAGTTCAAACAGATAAGGCATATTCAATGATACCGTAATATGTATGTTTGGCCTGCCAGAAAATTGTGTGAACATTTCATTGATACAAGAAGCGAGTGTCTGGTGGAAGGAGATGAGCAAGAGCGATCTAGATGATTAATGTAAGTTTGCGAGATCCAGAGGCGATAAAGAGGTGTTAGGGAGAGGTATCCTTGTCTGAGCATGACTAAGAAGTAGTAGAAACTAAAAACAGCGCTTTTTCTAGAGAAGGACGGATTGCCAAGATATTCCAACTACAAGCCAAAGACAAGAGAGGGTCGGTACCGCGGCCGACAGCGTATTACTAGTCAAAGAATGTAGTAAATATGTCAAGTGGAACAACAGAAGATCCGAATTGAACATTGAACTTTGGACGGTCACGGTGGGAGCATCCGGTGCTTATTTGAGTCTGCGGCCACGATCTGCTGTATGACCAGTGTTCAAGCATCGGAGTAGGGAGAGCGTGATGTATAACACTGGATAGAGGAGATGGCAGACAATTGGAAGGACATCATTGCGAAGTCTGACGAAGGAACGACGACATAATACATTGTCCGACGAGTCGTTCGCGAGGCGGAGGTTGATTAATTGATTCGGAGACTCAAAAAATCTGATCAAGCCTTGAACGTTGAACTTCTCACCTTGCCTCCAACACAACTTTCTCTCCCTAATGAGTAGAACGTACCAACTCTGGCTTTCACATACTGCAGGGAAGAACTTCTCGTATCCAGATTTACATCGGCATTTCCGGTCCAATCCCTCATGTTATCACATGAGTTCACTGAGTTTCTCAACAGAAGTCCAACAACTCGACGGTCAGCTGCCTAAATCTCCACCAGAGTACCTATCATTCTATGAGGTCTCTTTTATTCCTTGTCATACAATCACTCTTGGCCTCCTCTCATGTGCTTCGAGCTATTTTGACTCGTAAATTTTTTTCTAAGTTTTTTTTTTTTTCTGATGGCTGCTCTATATACTGGGTCCAACAGTGGCGGACATTCTTGGCCGCAAGAAAAAACGTGTAGTGGGCCGAACATGTTTTCGGCATACAAAGACACCTGACGTACCCCAAGCTTCGACTTCTTTTTCTTTGACCGGCTTGGGCGGGGAGAAGCGGAGCATATTTATACACCCTTGAGAATCTGTCTCTTATCCTGTACCACCATGAATGGGCTATCTCTCAAGGAAAGAATTCGAAGCGTGTCTCTCATATTTGCGTAAGTGTAGTCGAAATAGTCTTTCTGTTAACCTATAGTCGTATGATGGAATGATCCTCAGATGCGGGACAGCTTTGTTCTCCGATGGTTCGTACGAACTCCACTCTCGATCGATAACTCACAGTTTGGTCAGGTTATGCCAATACCGTCATTGGAAGTGGTACGTAGATCTGTTGTACTTTTGCGATGCTTTCTGACCGACCGGATTTTGCTACTTAGTCAATACACGTGAGCCACAGGATGTACTTAGGCCCCGTAAATTGCGAACGACTCTTCTAGTTCTTACCCGGATCTACGGAACGGAAGCGTTGGCGAAACACAACTACAGCACAATCGTCAACAGTACCGGATTCGCTGGAACCGTGGTTGGTATGCTCTTGTTCGGTAAGACCTTGATTCGATTTCTACTCCTTGATAATGACCTGCTACAGGGCTTCTGTCTGATAAGGTTGGGAGGAAATTCGGCATGGTTTATTGATTTTACGTGACATATCCAACGCAGGTACTGATTGCTGTGTCAGATATCTGCGGCAATAATCGTCATTGTGTTTTCGGGCCTTTCAGCAGCATCTTCTGGTGCAAATGGAAGTGTTGGTGGGCTGCTGAGTATGCTCAGTGCAATGCGGTGAGTGACAAGCTTCAAGTTTCAAATTCGCTGAATGTAATGAAACTAAGTTGCTGATTTTCAGATTCTTCCTTGGTATCGGTGTTGGCGCTGAGTATCCCTGCGGTTCTGTCGCTGCGTCAGAACAATCAGAAGAACCGGCAATTAGTTATCATGCACGGCATCGCTGGTTAGGCCTTGCAACGGGTAAGTGATGTCTCCATTGATGTGAGAAAAATAACCGTAAGTACTCCCCAGTTAGTACCCTCGTTTTTGGCTTCGCAATTGCATCTTTTGTGCCCTGGGTACTATATCTAATGTGCGTTATACAGCTGTAGCGTGTCGATATGTGTTTGATACTTTCTAGCCTCGGACCTAACCATCTTCGAACGGTATGGCGTCTTTCTCTTGGTTTGGGTGTCGTCCCGGCACTTGCCGTTCTACTCTGGCGACTCAACATGGACGAACCGTTGCGATACAAGACGGATTCCATGAAGAACACGCGGATTCCTTACAAGCTCGTGTTTCAACGATATTGGGCATCTTTGATCGCAATCTCAGTTGTCTGGTAAATTACACCTAGGTCGTAAATGTTGAGACGTTATAACTCATGCAATCTTAGGTTCGTCCTTGATATCATTGTGTAAGCCGTAGGATATTCTTTCCGTTTCGCAAGAGATTGACATAATTACCTGTTACAGATATCCGGTGAGACCTCTTGGATATATGTTGATTTGATGGTTCTCATTCCAGCTTGTCAGTTTTCAATATATTCCTCAACAATCATCAACAAGTAAACCAATCAAAAAACTGATTCTGAGCAGCTCACTGATTTGTGCACAGTGTGACTGGAGGCTCGCAGGACCTTACGGTCGTTTTGGGCTGGAGTGTGGTCATAAAGTTAGCGTTCTATTTCTAAACAATGGTGTTGACGGACTTGTAACGCCTTCTTCTCAGTCTTTTCCCCTTCCCAGGCAACAATATAACGTCCTGCATCCAATTGTGTCGGCAGACTAATCCTGTTTTTCGTGTTTACAGGGGCTGTAATAGGATCGCTCGTTGTCGATTATCTAGGACCAAAATGGACACTTGTGCGCCATCATCTATTCATTCTCCTTATCGGGTTGACAGCCGCCACCTTCTAGACAATAGGCTTTTTCCTACAAGCAGTGACTGGTTTTCTTATAAGCGGGCTCTATGTACCGTAAGCTTCTGTCTCTAGTAGCATTTCGAGTTACTAACCTAACGTCACACATTGGAACAGACTGACGAAACACATTGCTGCCTTTTCGGTTCGCTCAAATCCACTATTCTCATAGAATAGCTCACGTTGGTGCGCTTACAGACTTTATACGGCCTCTTTCAAACGTTTTCGCAATTTGGGGCTGGTCTTTGCACTTTTATTCTCGCTTCTAAGACTTGCGCGACTGCAGTTCGGGGGCAATACTTCGGAGTGGCTGCTGCCTCAGGTAAATTAGGAGCATTTATTGGAATTTGGAGTAAGTTACAGCGAGCGCTTTGCCTCAATCATTCGTTCATAACACGTTGTGCAGTATTTCCCCCAATTATCAAGGGTAGGTGATCCTTTCATTCCTATACTTTCTTGAAACCGATGAGAACTTGATCAGCCTTTGGTGGTTCGGAAAGCGTGAAAGGCAATACAGGCCCATTTTGGATCGCAAGCGGTATGTCAATGACTATTCAAAAGCTCGATAACTAAACAATTCGCCAGGTCTTTGCGTCTTCGGTTCACTTGTATCATTATTTTTCATTCATCCATTGACACCGGAGGGCATCATAAGAGAAGATCATGAAGTGAGTTATAACGATAAGATAGTCTATGTTCTTGAGTAACATCATGCTCAGTTTCGCGAGTACCTTGAAGAGCACGGGTACGATACAAGCCGAATGGGCTTTATTCGTTTATCATCAGAGAATTCAGTCTCTGAAGATGAACAGCGCGACTCCAGTGGTGTGGATCAGAAAGAGGTCGAAAAGGTTTAAGCTTAATGGATTGGTTGGGTTCCACTGGTGGATCACTGTATTCAGGCTTAGAAATCAAGATCAGAAGAATATACTCGGAAAAGATCCCACACTGCAGTCAAAATAAGCACAATTTCCTGACCTTGAATGAAAGTTGAGAAGCCGTAACCAAACATGACCAAATGCGGGAGACGCGTCGAAGTCACGCTCGTTCCACCAGAACTAGTGTTCAACTACTACCTTACCGCCAACTTTCATCGGAATGGAGGAGAGCTCTCCTTCATGGCCTGCTATGCTCAAGGCAACGCTCAAGATTATCAGCCTTATTGTATTTCCAAAGCCGGTGAATCTTCTTTCATGTTGACGATCGACAGAATCTCTGAACTCATCCGTCTGATTCCGCTTAGATTTTCAACTTTCCAGCGTCTAATCCGACATATTCTGTTCCTACATATCGCACGAATGCGCGATATAGTGCTCAGGACTCCCCTTCAACGCCTATAGACAGTGTGTCTTTCCTTTGATATCGAGTTTAATCTCAGCTCCGAGTTTATGGTGCTTTATAGACGCTACTTGGTTTTTTTACGATCGATTAAATTCTGCAGAGAACACCATACTTGGACCGATCAGTAGTACTCCTCAGCATCTTGCCTCCGAACGCCGTCCGCAAAGAAATCTTGGTAGAAGGAAGTGTTGTTGTATCTGCCACTGCCCCATCGAAGCCAGTCCATTTCGTCTTCACATTTTTATAACTAACATAATACCTTAGGATGTCTCCGTGACCAGTCCATTGCGCCGGCACATACTCGTGAGATTGATTTCTCCCCTGTTTTCCTTGCAATAACTATATGTAAGATGAACGCATATTCTCCACCTTCGTCGCCATCTCGACTAAATTTAGACATGCATGTGTGTGAACGTTCCTTCATTTCTCAGTATACACGATCATAATAGCCATCGTGCCAGGATCCGCAGCGGAGTCCAACAATATCCAAAAGTGAACTCAGATATCGCCAGAACAGGATCACAACCAGATTGAAAACAGCTACTCAATATGCGAATGAGAATGTCGCAAGTGTCGTCTCCTTTTGTACATTTGTCCCATGACTAATATACTTGATAGATCCCTCTCCAGGGTGATACCCTTCCAGATACGTCTTTCACGTGTCATAAGCCACTGCGACGGAGCACGCGGATTGGGGCAGGTTTGGTCGGGACGCGTACCTGCATATATGAAGTTCTATCCTGACATACACCATGTTAAGGTACAAGGGAATCACAACCAGACCACAAATGAATTGAACGAGGCACAGACACACGCGCCCGGCTCGAACGCGCAGATCCCCAGCCCAAAGGTGAACTACTAAGGAATCTGGTGGACATATAATCACTAATCTTCTCCGTATATGCAGCCACAGAAACCGCATGTTCCACCCCGTCGATCCCAAGCGGGGTCGCCCTCGTTTTCTGGACAATCGAGGTTCTTCGAGCTAGATCTTTCTCCTATTATCGAGAGCCCTGTGATCCCGGTTCCACTTGCCCCTAGTGCAGTAATACGTGGGGAAGGCGAAGGCATGCTCGCCTACTCGTCAACTGGGGATCTCTCGCGCGGGAGCCTTTCGAGCTTTGGGGACATGGCCATGTTGGTACGTTGTATTTTCAATTCTCAATTTTTCGGATTTGTCTTTCATATCCAAGTGGCGTGGTCAAATGCCATAGCGTCTGTGGGATTTGATGGTTATTTCTGGTTCCGTTTTGTCCATGGAAGAAGGTGCATATGGCGACTGGATGTTTTTTCTGATTTCTGCTTCGATTCTTCTTTCCGCTGGCGGAACGACTCATGAGATACCGAGTTGGACGAGTCCCTGTCTTTGCTCATCCGTCTTGGTTTCTTACAGCCGAGTCGAACGGAACGGTCTGAAGGGCGGAGAGAGGCATTCCGTTCTGAACCTGGCGATGTAGGGACCCGCTCGCATGATTTACGTTCGAAAATTCTGAAGACAGGTATGTTTTTTGCGGCTTTTGAAGCCCGTTGATTTTTAATACAGTCGATTCCCGGAGATTCATCGACATCGACCAAGAGCAATGGATATCTCAATATGTCGAATCCCAGGGAGGAGGCTTCTGCGACGATTCCATCTGTGATTCTGACTGTTCCGACGCCGGACCTTTCGCACAATTCCTCAATTTCTCTTAAAGGCCCCAACGGTAGATCCGATATGTTACAAAATAACAGAGAGGTAATTGTCAGAGATCTGGAAACCCATGCTCCACGTACGACTTTGCCTTCCGGACCCATGGGACTAGGATTGGCTGTTCATGGTGTGGGCGCATTGTCCCATGATACAGGACTGGGCGGAGGTTCAGTCATTCAGCGTACTTACACTCAGCCTCAACCCCGTACTCTGATGTCCAAGGCGAGAAACGCGCTGCGTCGTAGTATGCGCAGCATTGACCGAGGACGCCATGTTTGGGATACCCTGTTGGGCTTCTCATCTAGACGACGCTCTGTTACTACTGATCTTGGTTCTTTTGCTGGCGACATCTCGAGTGCTGAACGTCGACGAGGCTTGGATCTTTCATTTTCTTCTTCAAGTTCTTCTTCAAGGTCGAGCCGATGGTTTGGTAGTCCGCGCCGTGAATCAAGCAGTCGCCTTGGCCGAAAGTTTCGATAGTGAACTGTGCTGTGATAGAGTATGGTGGAGCTCGACGAAGGAAGGGGGGTTGTATTGACCACTGTGGGCTGCGCAGCACGTAACATTACCCCAGCTCGGATCCTTGAGGCCTTACTATTGTAGTGTGAAAATGACAGATTTTTTTTTCGAAAATATCCAGGTCAGTCCCAAGTACGAAGATTTGACGAAGATGACTTTGTCTATTCTTCCTTTGCTCCTTTTATGTCCGCTCTCTGGATTCTTATACTCGGAACTTTGATCACAAGCGCTAAGCATGCATGCCTTGCCAATTCCCTGGGGCGCGTTGCCTTGCCGATGTTAGGCACGTGTTTCCTATATTCGGCATCGACCTTAAAAATTGATTTTGATCGCGTCAAGGGAACAGAATAGCGGTACTGAGTGATACCTGTTCAAAAAAGCAGAACAAAGTATCTAAACAGTTCACGGATTGCTTGCAATGCTAGCCCGGTCAACAATACAAGATCACACCGCTCACATTGAACGTGGAAGAAGATAGGAGGCCATATGTGATCGGAAGAAGACATGAGTCACGCATCCAAAATGAAAATGGGTACCGTACCACCGTTTCGTCGTCGCCCACTGCGTCGGGTAAGTCGTCTTACTTTTGGATTCCTATTCTTACTTATGCTCCATTCCCTTCTTGACCATCGTCCGCCACCATGCCAGCCAATCACCCTGACCGTGATGTCGATACCGAGCAGAATATCTCTCGGCCGTCGAAAAAGAGATTCGGAGACTGTGTAAGATCGATGGGTAAGGTGGTAGGCCATCATTTAAGGCGCCATACTGGTGTTGGCCTCGTTTGTGCTGTTGCATACTTCGATCCGTGAGTTTTTTTCATGTCCAGCCTTTCATACGACGATTAAGTGGGTCCATACAGGGGAAATTGGGGAGTGGATTTGCAGGCGGGGTCTCAGTATGGCTATCGTCTACTTTCCGTCGTCCTTTTGGCTGGCATCTTCGCAGTATTCCTCCAGGTAAGCACATTGGTTGCTAATTGGCTGATCGTCCCTAACAAACTTTTTCCAGGTGCTCGCGAGTAGGCTTGGATGTGTCACTGGTCTTGGTAAGTCTTCTTTATTAAGATTATGGTGTAGACTGAATCATGATGTTATCTAATAGATTTGGCTTCGCACTGTCGTTTATTGCTCCACAGCCGACCCAAAAATACCCTTCTTTACCGTTGGCTAGGCTTATACCCTCTGTATGTCCTGTCAGAAGTCGCCATCATTGCAACAGATCTGGCAGAACTCCTGGGGTCCGCAATTGCCCTCTGCTTGCTCTTCCCGAAACTTCAGCTTTGGCACGGTGTACTCATCACGGCCTTCGATGTCTTTCTTCTCCTATTGTTTGGCGATCCTCTTCGTGGTCGACCTGTTCGGATGTTTGAGTTTCTAATTGCAGGACTGGTATGCTTATCATCCGCGGATGATTGATGGCAGCTGACCCCGATCTCCCTAAATCAGGTCGTTGCAGTCCTGATATGTATTGTAATCATCATCTCCAGGGTGGACGTCAATTGGACGAACGCTTTCGAAGGATACCTGCCTTCGAAATATATTTTCTCATCCGGAGCTCTTTATACCTGTAAAGTCATTCCGTATAGCGAAGAGGAGGGTCCCTGACGATGTATCATGCAGCGGTCGGTATCCTTGGCGCGACCGTCATGCCACACAGTCTATTTTTAGGTTCTGCACTTGCAACCCAAGACCGAAATACCCCTGTTCCGCAGCGCCCTGACAGTCTCCTACGAAAGGACAGCGACGACTCACAGAATTCATACGCGTTGAACACCAAGGTCCCTGACGAAGCCAAATCGCGTTTTGTCCGTTTCGTGTCCTATTTTCGAGAAAAACTTTCCGCTGTATTCCGTGTACCCCTTGCAAGTGACCACGCGACCAAGGCCAAGCGCCACTCTGACCGCGAAAACAGACCGTACGCGTTCGTCAAGTCCCACATCTATCACGGGATCGCGGATGTGGTGATTAGCCTATTTGGGTTTGCTGTTCTGATCAATTCTCTGTGAGTGTTCTTGGTTGAATAATGTCACCTGTTACCTAGCGCTGAATCTTGATAAAAGTATCCTGATCTTGGCAAGCGCGGTCTTCTTTTATGGTCGTGCCGAACGTGGAGATGAGGATCCTGCGAGTCTTTTCGATGCCTATGATCTCATACGAGACCTGGTGGGAAAAGGTAGCATATAGGCTTCCTTGTAGCGACCATTCCAGTTGATCTTTCTCTAGGCGCAGCGACGTTGTTCGCCGTGGCTCTTCTCGCAGCTGGACAGGTGTTCCCATTCCCTTCACTTCGCTTACCTGTTCTGAACGTTTGAAACAGAGTTCATCCATCATATGCACAGTAGCGGGCCAAGCTGTCTCAGAAGGCTTCCTTCATTGGCGAACTTCAGTAAGCGCCTCACTGCAACGATTCAACCAAGCTCACACTTCCAACTCTATAGCCCGCCATACGCAGAATTATCACGCGCCTCATTGCCATCATACCCTCCATGGTCGTAGCCATCGCCGTCGGACGACCAGGTATCGATGCCCTTCTTGTCATCTCTCAAGTGGTGCTCTCCATCGTCCTGCCATTCATCATTGTCCCGCTCATCTATTGCACATCATCCAAGTCAATCATGAGTGTGCACAAAACTCGAGATCCTCCTACTATGTCTTCTGCATTGCCGGATTCTGCACAAAGGAGAACGACTCCACAACAAATAGAAAGTGCGCATATGGATGCGGACGAGATGGTTGATTTTAGCAGTGGATGGATCGCGACTGGTATTGGTGCCTTCATATGTCTCTTAGTGGCGGCGGCGAATGTCTACGTGATCGTCAGTCTTGCGCGAGGAAGCGAGGTTTAGAGCGATGACAACATGTTAGATTATGTATGATAGGGTTGCTAAAATGTCTGTTAGAACTCACTAACTTAGGTCGTTGTACGTATTATCATTCCTTTTCCTTTAGATCGTAGCAAGAAGGGAAGAAGAGCAGCCTCCTACCCAGGCGTGCTTCGAGGTTGAAGGAGGAATATGTAGGTAGAAAACAAATAAATCCCAAGTCCATCGTCCAAAAAGGGTAATAATCCGAAATTACACCGAGAACTTTATTTCCTTCAACCTCTCAGCAACGCCTGGCACAAAACATTTGTAAACAACGTCAGCCACCGTGATGATGGTCACGTCGGACCTGAAATTTACTGCCGCCATCACTGCCGAGTGATCACCTATTGCACAAGGCTCACATGCTATGCCTGGCCACCAATGTTCGCGCTGCCTAGTCACTTACTTCACAGTTGTACTCCAAGATAGGCGGTAAGATTCAGACCTTCGCAAG
>JABAJX010020041.1:0-12049 GCA_018221735.1 Termitomyces sp. K1Aa | reverse complement strand
CTTGATGCCAACTCAGAGATTGCCACACTGATCAGGTGATGAGATCAGCAGCAGATAGGAGCAGAGAAGAAGGGAGCCAATGGGGGTCCCCTGACAAATGAGTAGTTGTTAATGACACATAGAGTGGGCACGGAGGCTGGATAGACCCATTAGGAAGACAGTACCAAGACAGTGGGGGAGTCAGAGAGGTGCATAGGCAGTCTGAGCAGCGGCTAGAGTAGAGTGCCAGCATGCTACAACAGACTAAGCCCGGCTAGGGTTGGACATAGTCAGAGACTAGTCCTCTGACAGCCTTTGTCATCACCATCAGTCTTAGTTTGATGTGTATGCTATGTTCAGTATGCCCCACCAAGATTGATGTAGCATCTACATAGATCTATCAACTGCTCTGTAATGTGGTTGTAACTAGATAGCACTATGGGAGTCTATGACACCTATTACAGCTCAGTGACATCTACATAATCAAAGTGGGGTCTATATTGACATTTGGTTTTTGCTGATTAGTGTTTTTCCGGCCCGGCTTGAGGTGGCTCCAGCTCAGACCAACACTGGGCCAGGCCTGAGCCCCCAATACTGGCTCGGCCCAGGCTTGGCTTGGCCCAGGCCGCGGCTTTGTAGTAGTATATATAGATCTCGGAAAATGAGAGAAACATATCTTTTGGCTAGACAGAATTGAGGTCAAATACATGTCAAAGCATTGGAAAGAAGGTTCAAAGTATTTACCTTGAGGTTAGTGTTGTTAATTGATCATCAAAATATAGATCACGCATCATTGATGTGCATCATCTCGAGTCCATCACCATGATGTTAAATCACTCAGTTCTACCAGCTGAGAAACCAGGTAAGAAATCTGCATTTGTATTCAGGCTATCAACACAACTGGTTTAAAGGTCTGTATATCTGTGAGATTACAGCTACGTAGTCCATGATTTCTTGTGTGTACGCAGTATTAAAAAGTATCAGTTCCACAAGTTTTCTGTTGAATCGCAATGGTTTGCACATTATAGGCTGGCTATCAAGCTTTCAACAGATAATCCGCTGTGATTCCCACAAACAAGATCCAACCCAAGTCGCCGTTCGCCTGTATAACATGTAATAATTAGGCGCAATCCTTCATAACCATGTAACTTGCCAGATACCTTGAACTTCTGCCAACAATCCATCGGAATATCCGGTTTCAAAGTGACAAGCTGCCACAAGAGGTGAAGGACAGTCCCGCCCACTGCAATGAGATAGTAAACAAGACCTTGGTTGTTTAGCATCCCAGCAAAAGTGATAGCAGCAACGAATGCCATAGCAAAAAGTGAAAGAATCGGTTTCACGTAGTCCCCAAAGAAAACGGCAGTTGAGTTGTTGCCTGCTTTGATGTCGTCAACCCGATCCTGCATGAAAAATGTCTTTTGAGCGACACCGCGACAAGGAATGTGGAAAGGTGGGTACCTGGCAGGCATAGATCGTGTCATATACGATGGTCCAACTATATTATCATTATTAGTCGATATGAGAAAGAGATGTGAATGCGTAAGGCACACCAAATGGTACCGGCATAAAAGGCTGCTGGGAGGACGTAAGTCTTGTCCTCTGGGTTAAGATGAACCCAAACGACGACGAAGCCCCAGTTCATAGCAAGGCCTGTTGAGAAGGATTGATTACTTCATACCCTAGTTCGGATCATGATTGATAGATACCCAACCACGCTTGCGGCCAATTCGTGTATCGCTTCGTCAAGGGATAAAGTCCGTGCAGTGGGAAGATCCCGATGAAACCAACAATAAATCTAATGAAGCTGTCAGAAAAACACCAAGGTATATATTGCTCTTATACTGCTCACTTAAAAAGATCCCGTTGGGAGACCAATATCGTCAAACCGATTAGTATTTCGATAACGAGACAGCCAACAGCTTCTGTGACGGAGATGGCACCGCATGCTAGCGGCCTATTTTTGGTGCGTTCTGATCAATCAGAATAAGAGCGGAGTATGTATGTAAGAGCTTCGACTCAAAAGGAGTATAGAAAAATCACAAACCGACTACGGAGGACAAATTGCATCAGCGTTTGGTAGTTTGGAGCCTGAGGTGTCTAAACGTACCTTGAGCATCAAGATCTTTGTCAAGAATATCGTTGAGGACACACGCCGCACTGTGCACAAGAGTGCTTGCAAAGATACAAAAGAAAAAGTCGAAGATGAATGCACCAAGCGGACGCGATTTGTTATATGACCCCATTGCAAGGGCCCATGCTAAAGATGGTTTTCAGGACGCACTGTAAATGCAGGAAGGTCATCATACCGCACGGCCAGAAAACAAGATCGATTCCAGCAGGGAATTTGTGCAAGCGATTGAGTTCAAAGAACAAACGAGCTTTGGACCTAGTATCTACAGCTTTTCCTGCATCGACAGTCGGCGCCATGATAGGAGAGTTGAGTGATTGAAACAGCCTCTATTGCAAAGAGCTTTATAGCAAATGGGATAGGACGGTCACTCAATCAGGACTACCTGTCACAAAGGCTGATCAGAATAGCGAAACCAAAATGATTCAATTTTGGTCTATCATCATTTGTTTTCCGCGGAGTAAATATGTGTTCCCCGGGTTGTAGTCATATATATAGCAATAATCCCAAAGACGCTCGATTTATTCTCCGTGTAGCACGGGAACAAGACGGCTGCTAATGGTGATAAGAATCGAAGGTTCATACTCTTACAGCGATTTAATCACTGGATCTTGAAGAGCGGCACCGAGGAACGTAAAGCATTCGTCACCAAATATGACCTCCGTTAGGAATTTGATTATTCAGTCACTGCGGTCCTTCGTGTCAAGGTAGATTTTGCGTCAACGCATACACCAAGATGGGACCAAGACCTCTACTCAACACGATCAAGAAAAATCTCTCTAGGATCTAAGGTGTTCGGTCTTCTCGGATTGAGCAAGGTGTGTGTGTGATTCTTGTGAGGAAAATTCATCTATCGCGCAAGTAGGTACCCCAGGAAAGGTGATGATTTCAGATTGAAAGGAGGCCAGATAACACGAGGTGATTCAACCGGTACGCTATGCAGAGTCCGGAGGCCGTGATTCGTGTTTCACCAAAGCTAGACAGCGATTAATCGCAAGATAGAGCAAGTAGAGCTAAGGACCAGGCGATGTTTTTGAAGGTGGTTAAAGCAATTTGCGAGTTAAGTATATCCTCGATATCAACCGGGGCTAAAAGAGTCGGAAATTGCCGACATCATTCTCAGCTGTCCTTCAAGCAGTCTCATATACAATGGTGTAGACGCGGTACAACCACTGAGTTCTGATTGGCAATCTTGGCAAGAAAGATCGAGTGGTCTGATTGCCACTCGATTCGTCTTCATTATTCTACTCGTAAAGTTCGGAGATTCTTCTGACCTAAGGCTCCAGATACACCATTCGCCTCTCAGACGAGATTGAATGTTCTTGACCTGGTCCTGATCGATTGAGGATATTCATGGGTTCTAGAGTGCGTTATAATTTTTTGATCCACTAGTCGAACGGCCGTTGACTAAGGACTTCTACTCAGAAACTGAGTGGCATGGCTCAGACCAGAACATTCATTGTCGTGCAATGACCATGACTTTGATTGTGTTGATTTGAATAAAAGACCTTAACGAGATATTTCAAAGCACTCAACCATGGACCCAGAAATCGGTGGATCTTCGTCCTGCATTCCTTCAACACCCTTAAAGGAGAGCTTCGACAAACGAGACATACTTACGCCCATCACAAATCGCAGTGGTGACCATAGCCGCAGAGTCTCTCTGAACAATGAAAATGATGACAATAGTCCCAATAGCCTTCCAACAACATCGAGTACTGCACTCTATGGTCCTAACTTGAGTCGGAAACGTCGGCTGGACCAAATCAACCCTACTATTACAGCTTCAGGACCTCGATCCACCAACAACATTGAACTCGTTCATGATCCGAGTCCAGGTCCATTTGCCCGTATTCGCCGTCTCAGACATGAAGGCTTAGGAGAGGTCATTGCCGCGCGAGAATTGGACCTGGAGTGGATCACAGGCCAGTCGTGTGGACGAATCGTCGTACTGAAGGTTCTCAAAAAGAAACAAATTGAGGAGGAAGATCTGGAAAATGTAGTGTTTGACGAGTTTAAAGCATACCAGAAGATAAAGGATAGTCGTGTGGCGGGAAAGATGTTCATAATGTGGCCCGTGTCATCATTTGAAACTCCGGAGCACATTGCCTTCCTCATGGTTAGTGATTATCTGCGAGCTCTATATAGACTAACAATTGATATGTAGGATTATTTTCCCGGGACATTGTCTGATATCTTAGTGAAGGATCGTGGTAAAAGACAAGAGTTTAAACGACAATGGATAGCACAGACGGTAAATAAACATGAGAAGTCTTGACTGCGCATTTAAAAATATTTCCCTCGTAGGCCAGGGGAATATCCGCTATTCACGCCATTGGTCTAATCCACAGGGACATTCGGCCAGAGAACATTCTCGTCGACGGGAACTATAACCTTCGCATCAGCGGTTTCGCCCATGTCTATGTTCATCCAAACGGCAAAGTCACTCCAGACGAACTACGCTCTAACGAGATCACAGGTACTTGGCCCTATATGGCTCCCGAAATCGTCAAACTCGCGCTACAACCCTGCAAAGCTCCTTACTCTGCAGCGGTGGATTATTGGTCCTTGGGCTGCATTGTGTACGAATTGGAATCGATAAAGCACAAGGTCGGTTGGTGATCAGATAAATGTGTTACTTTTCTTGATTGAGTTTATTCCTTTCCTTTAGCACACGCCAATCTTTAAAGAGTTCAGAGACGTCATTCGGTATGACGCATGTCGAGCTATCGAAATGCCTTACCCACCATTTGAAGGGATGTCCGACGATGCGCAATCGTTGATTTACAGAGTTCGTCCATCTCCGCTTGATAACCTCAAGACATCACTCATGAATGGAACTAGTTGGTTTGTACAGTTCCAGATGAACGGATGGGAAACACAGAGTTGAGGCAACATCGATATTTTAGGAATGACTCGGGGTATGCACCACGCAACAATGTTATTCGTCAATCAATACTGATGATTTCTCCGTACAACCCAGTGCGAGTGAGTTCAACAAGCTAGGAAAAGGTAAGTATTAATCTCTGTTCAAGCCGGCAAAATCAATAAGATCCTTCGTAGCACCTTCCAAGCGGCCAGCTGATATTCACTGGGTTGAAATGGACGAGGAAACTGCTCGTCGACCCGTCGTTTACCGCCCTTTGGATCCTTCAAGTCCCTCTGTTACGGAGGGCAAAATAGACTTTTCCCGGTTTCGACGGAATCATTGTCCTGAGGTGCCCTTGAAGAAGAGGAAGCTGGAACGTGTTTTGTTTTCTTGATGATGTATCCGTGGTCTATTTGTGTAGCGAGTAACTGTCTGAAGTAGTCGCCATAGTACCTAACACTATGATATCACTATATTCGGGTTTGATTCTCATCATGGCAACGCAGATTGGGGTTTATTTCGCCCTCTTATGTATCGTTATCTTTCACCTTTTGGTGCGCGCCGAGCAAGAGCTTTAAGATATCAGGTTGGGATTTCAAGAATTCCTCAAACTCTGAGGTCCATGGTCAGTGGCGCCACAAGATTCTCAAAATAGAAATGAATTACCATAACTAGACTCGTTGTAAATGAGCAAGCGTCGAGGGATCGGTCTAGATAATAACGCACGTGAAGGGCTATCCGAATCCTTCGTCTTCTATCCAACACAACTCTACTCCGGAATATCCTTATGTACCTTATCCCATATCGTAAGTCATTCCCGGGCGACTCCGCCAACGCCCTGTCCGATGTGTCAAAACATCTCCGTCAAACTCTTTACCTCTCGGCTACCCTTCAGTACATCCGGCATCATTCACCCTCTCCTCTTCTTGCAATACAGATCTTGGCTTAAATCCCGCACAATCACAAGGTCACCTGCGCATCTGTCAATCAGCTCTCGCAGAAGACTCTAAGTACCCACTGGCAGGTCAGGTAGGCCTTTCAATTTGTATGATCAAATACCCCAGAGAACAAGAACAGTGAGAAACGGGAGTCTGGCCTCGATCCGATCGAGTGCGTTAATTCGGGGTTCGCGATCATGTACATGTATAAGTAGTAGATGGCTGAAATTTGTTGGCGTCGAGAAGGCGGGGTGAGACTCGGGGACTTCGGACCGTTCGCTTAGGTACATTCGTCAAGCAAGCCGAGATCGTACTTACTTCCTACATAAATTTCCTCCTTCCACATGACCAGATTGAGAGCGGGTAGCCAAGGAAGCGCGGATACTTACGACCTCGAACGAACGGAGTACGCACGCGTGTACATATGTTGGCGCGGCGCCGGAGTGACAGTTTATTTTCGAAAAGTAATCGTGATTTCCAGGTGGCCTCATGACATCCTACCATAGCTGGTCCTTTGAGACCGGAGATGGCAAAAGACCGGGACTGTTGGATTGTTTTTTGACTAGACTAACCTCTGTCGAGTAGCAGGAATCGCAAGTCAGATGCTGATGCTTTACGTTCATCAACCTGCCTTAGAGTAATAGATAGATAATCGGACAGTTGTCCAGGTGTTGTTTCATGGATTGCCGTCTGACATACACCTGTAAGTACACGGAGCAAACACGGAGATTGGAGTTCTTTCATTTCCGCCAAGACCGGGAGTAATTATATCCATGCTGGGTAGGGAGAATACTAGTGTAATGGTCCAAAAAAGCAGAAAGCGCTCTGTAAAGGGGGGCACAAAAGTTCATAACGTTTGACGTTGGTCGGATTCGTTTAAACGGGGCTTAGGCTACCGCATGAAGATATATTCGTTGTAGTTCTGGTTTCTCACGCTGCAAAGAATTACGTCAGGGCTGGTGCAGTTCTCTGTAGGCATATCGATACCCAAACGGATCTGTACCTTGAAAAGTTCTCTCCGAATAAATTTTCGGGAGGTGAACTGGAACGAGTACATCGTGAACTAGGACTGGTATGGTTTTGTAACTAAGTACATACATACTGTACATTGATACAATGCGTGCGTGGAGATCGACGTCGATCGACACGAGTACATAGAGTGATAATGATCGCGGGATAAAAACTTTAACGGGGTTCGAAATGGACTGAAAAATGGCGACGTCACGAACGACAAGCTCGGGAGCGCAAAAGAGGGGTGCTACCATTCCCCAAAAATTGAGCGCTGCGCGTCGTGTATGAGCGCAAGTTCTAGATCGACTACGGTTCACTACCGTCTGTGCGAAAAGCCTGTGAGGTAGACCTTTGGAACGATCAGAGGATTGCAAACTGGTTCGTAAACATTGCATTTCTTGGGTGAGCGGAATCTGCCGAGTGGCTGTGCCGTTTGGCTTGAGTTGCTTTGCGCTGTGTGGGCTTGGTTCTCCAGGCGACAACATTGGTTCACTTTTAACCACCACTGTCCACGACGATGCCCAGAACGGGGCCCACCAGCCAAGACGGCTACCCTTCTTCGTCGTCGCCCCCGTCGACGGACAACCAGCACGACCCCTTCAGCAACAGCAATGGCCAACGACGATACTACGACAACGAGTCCGACAATGCTGACTATCGACGTGATACTTTTACCTCAGACATTAGCAACCCCGGCCTCAATGACCAGAATTTCTATGACCAAACCGGTACCTACGATCCTTATCGTGAGCATAGACGGTGTACGGTCTATCTCTTAGTCTTACTTATGTCTTGCAGCACCTCAAGACAACGATTCAGACGTTGACGTCTATGGACAAAAGTATCCACCCTCGGCAGAGTCTATAGCAGGACAGGCTCGTCATGGTCAGCCTGACTCTTCAACACCAACGTTTATGGACTATGGAGGTCCAGCCGGCGCCCGCGAGGCATACCCAGCATGGACTCCAGAACGTCAAATCCCCCTTTCCAAGGAAGAAATCGAGGATATCTTCTTGGATCTCACTCAGAAGTTTGGTTTTCAGAAGGACTCGATGCGAAATATGGTGAGTAAATTTCTCCTCGTCCCTTTCGGTGTTTATTCGCCATCGCGAGAACTTGACCCAATATGGGTGTCAACACATCATGGGTGTACCTCATGTCATACCGTCTAGCTGCTATCTTCATGAGAGTTGCTGGAAACAAGGAATGAGATCGTCCTTTGTCCTAGCCTCGCTCAGAAAGAGGGGTTGGAACGATCTGCTGCGCAACTCCTCTTCCATTCTTGGTGTCTTGTGGAGTGCACTCGGCGAAAACACGTTCTAATGCCGCTGTCGCTTTGTGGGCCAGCCAATATGCCGTCCCCCGCAGGCAACGCATTGTACGCATGCTCGTGCCTAGACGTCGGGGTCGAGTTACACCGCTCTAGTACTTCCCTTCTTTCCTTCTGCATTCTTACTCATCCGCCATGATCTGTACTAACCATTTTTATAAAGTTTGACTTCCTGATGCAACTTCTTGATAGTCGGGCGTCACGTATGTCACCAAATCAAGCCCTCCTAACCCTCCACGCGGACTACATCGGTGGTCACAATGCCAACTACCGCAAATGGTACTTCGCTGCTCAGCTCGACCTCGACGATGCTATAGGGAATGCGCAAAATCCCGGACTTAATCGTCTCAAGTCGAAGCGCGGCAAGGAAAAAGGACCAAATCACGAAAAAACCCTGAACAATGCTCTTGATCGCTGGCGACAGGCAATGCACAATATGTCACAGTACGATCGACTACGGCAGATTGCACTGTACCTCCTGCTTTGGGGTGAAGCCGCCCAAGTGCGGTTTGTCCCTGAGTGTCTGTGCTTCATCTTCAAGTGCGCGGATGACTACTACCGGTCGCCGGAATGTCAGAATCGAGTGGACGCCGTACCAGAAGGACTCTACCTGAAAAATGTCACCAAACCACTCTACCGATTTATGCGTGACCAGGGATATGAGGTGATCGATGGGAAATTCGTCAGAAAGGAGAAGGACCACGATGAGATCATCGGCTACGACGATATCAACCAGCTGTTCTGGTACCCCGAGGGCATTGCTCGAATCGTCCTCACAGACAAGGTGCGTCGCGTTAGTTGTTTATACTCCATGAGGTTGACACATCATATCAGACACGGCTTGTGGATGTTCCTCCAGCCCAACGGTGGATGAAGTTCAATCAAATAGAGTGGAATCGAGCCTTCTTCAAGACATATTACGAGAAGCGTTCCTTTGGCCATCTCCTCGTCAACTTCAACCGGATCTGGGTCATTCACATCGCAATGTACTACTTCTACACGGCTTTCAATTCGCCAACAATATACGAGACGCAACCCCCTTCACCTGCCTTGAAATGGAGTGTCACAGCTCTTGGTGGAGCGGTCGCAACGATAATTATGATTCTCGCCACTCTTGCAGAGTTCTCATACATACCAACAACATGGAACAACTCATCACATCTCACACGACGCCTCGTTTTCCTCCTCATCACCCTTGGACTCACCTGCGGACCCACATTCTATGTCGTCATTGCTGAACACGGCTCGAGCCCTGGCGGCACCCTCGCGTACATCCTCGGTATCGTCCAGTTCTTCATCTCGGTTGCCGCGACGCTGCTTTTCGCTGTCATGCCATCCGGCCGTATGTTCGGCGATCGAGTTGCAGGCAAGTCACGGAAATACCTCGCCAGCCAGACATTCACAGCCTCGTACCCGTCACTCGAACGCGTCCCGCGCCTCGCATCCATCTTCCTATGGATTCTTGTCTTTGGTTGCAAATTTACGGAATCATACTTCTTCCTGACGTTGTCGTTCAAAGACCCGATACGCGTCATGGTCGGCATGAAGGTTCAGGCGTGCAACGACAAGTACTTTGGGAACAACCTCTGCACGAATCAGGCCGCGTTTACACTGACAATCATGTACATTATGGATCTTGTGCTCTTTTTCCTGGACACTTTCCTTTGGTATATCATCTGGAATACTGTGTACAGTATTGGGAGATCGTTCAGTCTGGGCCTCTCGATTTGGACACCGTGGAAGGATATCTATACACGTCTCCCGAAGCGGATATATGCGAAGTTGTTGGCGACGGGGGATATGGAGGTCAAGTACAAGCCCAAGGTATGTCTTAAAGTCAGGGTTCTCAATATGTTCGTTAAATGTCATTGCAGGTTCTGGTATCACAAATCTGGAACGCGATCATTATATCCATGTACAGAGAGCACCTTCTCTCTATCGATCACGTCCAAAAGCTGCTATACCACCAGGTCGACACCGGTGCTGGTGGCAGACGCTCTCTGCGCGCACCCCCGTTCTTCATTGCTCAGGGTGACAAGACTAATAAAGGAGAGTTTTTCCCTGCCGGAAGCGAAGCCGAACGTCGGATATCGTTCTTTGCTCAGAGTTTGACGACCGATATTCCTGCACCGCTACCGGTTGATGCTATGCCTACGTTCACGGTACTTACCCCTCATTACAGCGAGAAGGTGTGTTTGAGCAATCTGGACCCTGGTAATGCTCTTTGCTGATGATGGAATATCGTTCAGACATTGCTTTCTCTCCGTGAGATCATTCGTGAAGAGGACCAGAATACTCGCGTCACACTCTTGGAGTACTTGAAGCAGCTGCACCCTATCGAGTGGGAGAACTTCGTCACGGATACCAAGATTCTCGCAGAGGAGTCGGCGATGTTCAACGGTCCAAATCCCTTCGCTGGCGACGAGAAAGGCCAATCAAAGGCGGATGACCTGCCGTTCTACTTTATTGGTTTCAAGAGCGCTGCGCCTGAGTTCACTCTTCGTACACGAATTTGGGCATCCCTACGCGCGCAGACACTCTATCGTACTGTTTCGGGCATGATGAACTATTCCAAGGCTATCAAGTTGCTCTACCGGGTGGAGAATCCCGAGGTTGTACAGCTCTTCGGCGGCAACACGGATAAACTTGAGCGAGAGCTCGAACGTATGGCGCGTCGCAAGTTCAAGTTCCTGGTGTCGATGCAGCGCTATTCCAAATTCAACAAGGAGGAGCATGAGAATGCTGAATTCCTATTGCGCGCGTATCCCGATCTCCAAATCGCTTACCTCGAAGAAGAACCTCCTCGCAAGGAGGGTGGTGACCCTCGCATCTTCTCATCCCTCATTGACGGCCACAGCGAGTTTATCCCCGAGACAGGACGTCGTCGACCCAAGTTCCGCATTGAGCTTCCCGGCAATCCTATTCTTGGTGACGGCAAATCGGACAATCAGAACCACGCGATCATTTTCTACCGTGGAGAGTACCTACAGCTCATTGATGCAAATCAGGACAACTATCTCGAAGAGTGTCTTAAGATTCGTAACATCCTCGGCGAGTTCGAGGAGTATGCTGTCTCGAACCAGAGTCCTTATGCACAGTGGGGACACAAGGACTTCAAGACGCCTCCTGTTGCCATCGTCGGTGCTCGAGAGTACATTTTCTCAGAGAACATTGGTATCCTTGGAGATCTCGCTGCCGGAAAGGAACAGACCTTCGGTACTCTCGCTGCCCGTTCAATGGCGTGGATTGGAGGAAAACTGCACTATGGACACCCTGATTTCTTGAACGGGTTGTACATGGCTACACGTGGTGGTGTGTCGAAGGCACAGAAAGGTTTGCATCTCAACGAGGATATTTACGCCGGCATGAACGCTTTTGGACGAGGTGCACGGATCAAGCACACCGAATATTACCAATGCGGCAAGGGTAGAGATCTAGGCTTTGGGACGATTTTGAACTTCCAGACGAAAATCGGCACGGGAATGGGTGAGCAAATGTTGAGTCGCGAGTATTATTACTTGGGGACGCAGCTGCCGATCGATCGCTTCTTGACGTTCTACTACGGCCATCCTGGGTTCCACATTAACAACATGCTTGTCATCCTTTCGGTCCAGGTCTTCATCGTCACTCGTATGTGTCTTCTTTTCCTCGTGTCCTCATTTCAAACTGATTGAACGTTTCGTAGTTGTCTTCTTGGGTACACTGAATTCGCAACTCGTGATTTGCAAGTACACAGATGCGGGCCAGTTCATCGGTGGACAGGCTGGGTGCTACAACCTCGTGCCTGTCTT